>NW_026488706.1:0-66424 GCF_026875155.1 Cherax quadricarinatus | reverse complement strand
TAAAAAAAATTTTTTTTAAAATTTGATAAAGGGTTTTTGAAAACCCGTCAATTTGAAGATTCAGACAGGAACATATGGGGATCTTACTGGGGGAAAACGTTTCGCCATACAGGGCTTTATCATGGTACAAAGACTTCAACATTTGTCCAGCCTTTGGATGACGACCTACTTACACTAGTGAAAGGTCCCACTGTGACCCCGCCTCCTCCTGCTTCGACTCACCTGACTCCCAGTATAAAAGCCCCCTCTCTGGCACTATGCTGTACTTCTACAAGACTGATGGACTGAACACTTCGATTCAGGCTGAGGGACTGATTACCTCAAACTCCCCCTCCCCTTACCCATTTCTACTCTGTTTTTAGACTGATGAAGCCACTGCGTGGCGAAACGTTTCTTCAATAAAAATTCCCATATGTTGCATAAGTGTCTCAATTATTCATTTTCGAGATTAAAAGCAGCGAAATAACTTTTACACATTCCATTACATATTTCATCCTTCTGCTTAGTAGCTTACACGAGTCTTGAATTTTTTGAAGCCGATCAGAGGAGCTGATCTTCACGTATCAAACGTAAACTAAATTTGGAATGACCCTTGTAGCGTTGTCCCAAAAGGAAGCCAAGCATGTTATTTAACCCATAAATCTTGCTAACATACACATGTTTTGAAAGAAAACGCTGCTGAGAAAATCCGAAAAAAAAGACTTTCCACGGTAAACTTAAAAATTTATCGTAAACCATGATTATTTCATTTTCCAGTTAACTTTTCTCAATTACATTCTATTTAAAATTTCCACAATCCTGAAAAAAAAACCCCTGCACGATTGTGTTGTAATTAAAAAAGATCGTTTTGATTAAATTAGCTAAATACTGGAAAAATTAGCATTCACACAGCTTATACCTACAAAAAAACTTTTTTACGACGATCCACCAACATTTAGGGTAAGAAGCTGATCAGAATATGTATTTACTAGCTAAAACAATGGAAATATTTGCTTAAAAAATTATCGAACTGAAATTCGTACCTAATAGTCAAAGCGTGTTTTAGTAAACAAAAATGATAAAAGTTTGAATCCGATCAGAAAGACACAAAAATAACCCGCACATAAAAGAGAGAAGCTTACGACGCGTTTCCTTGGTATTTGACTTGCTCGTCCTCCTTATTTCCCACTTCTACCACTACCACTACTATACTACCTCTTCTACTACTACTGCTACTACAACTACTGACGAAATTAAGACCATGTGTGGCGTTGGTTGTCTTTGTTGTGGACGTTTCGCCATCCAGTGGCTGGCTGGATGGCGAAAACGTCTACGATAGGGATGCCCGTGTGTTGCACATGTCTTAATTTCATCTTGTCGGTATTATAAAACCATTCTTTTTCTACTACTACTACTACTACTACTACTACTACTACTACCACCTCCACCTCTTCCTGCCTATTTTATAGCCGTCCTGCTCCACTTCTGGTTCCGCCACTCCCCACCACAACCAAAACTTCATCCGGTCCAACTCCACCTCCTCCAGACAAATCCACTCAAACCCAAACCTGCCCAACTTCTGACAGACATACAAAAGAACATAAAAACAGATCCATCTCTTCCTCCCCCTCCAGGGAAACGGGTCCGTAACACCTACAAACTCGATCCACTGATGGCACCACTATCACGGGTTTTAATCCAAACTCCTCCGACATTAACTTTGCTATGACGAAACCATTAAATCATGTTTTAAGTGATTCAGTTCAACGTACGTTTTTTACTTTACTATTAGACACCTACTGGCCGGCTCCTTGAAGCAGAGAGGACCAGATATTGTTTTGCTAAACAGTACCTCCCTCAAAGCCCCTCAACGTATCCGCCATTATGGTTATACTGCACTACAGTCCCCTATGATCCCCACGATGGGGATGCCATCCTTGTTCAAAAATCCAACATAAACACGAATCTCTTCCCAATCCTTTTATTCCCCAACATGTCTTGCAGTCTGAATACACAACACCTTGCCCCTCTTTACTTTTTTCACCACCTCATGCTCACCTATACACTATTCTCAACCTCCACGGACCTTTCCTTGTCCTTCAACTTCACAACACACCAACATACCTATCTTAGCTGACTGAATTGCCAAACACACGCCATTAATCACACTTCAGAACAGTAACAGATGGCTTGTATAATCTCAGCTATTATTGGCTCTAGAATTTGCCTCAATTAGAGGTCAGGGTTATTGGCGTAATATGACGATAACGACTTGTCCCCTTGTCCACATATCAGGTCATAACCTGTTTGAAAGAAGATATATTAAAAATATTAGTTAATGTTCACAGACTTCATTTTGCATCCTTCAGAACCACACAGATCCACACAAGATGCCTTTCTACTCATTTCTCATCTACATCCACATAAACACAGAACAAAGAAAACAGGTCAGCCTGGGTTGCAAAAGGGTGAAAAAGGCCTATTGAACTGTCTGGCACCAAGGGCCTCAAGTAACAAACTTTGCACTAACTTTAACCTGCCTCTCACTACTTCGTAAACTCCTCTGCAAGCTTCCTAGACGGCGCCGTACCATTGAGAATCATATTCCAAGGCTGTTACTCTGAAAATACTTCACACTAAATGCTGGAGTACCCCAGGATCTGTCCTCTCCCCTACTCTACATTTTATACACTAACGACATCCAACACCTGTGATACCAAAACTCCTTCACACTAGCACTATGCAGGACGACTATTTACACAAACTTATCACTCATGACAATATAGATACACTCACACTCACAAAAAACACAAATTGAAGGGTCGACAGGATAAGCCATCTGGGAACAAAAATGGCGGATCAAAAACCAATGCACTAAAATACTAGGCATTACATATTTTAACTACAGGAAACGTGATCCTCCATTACCTGTCGAGCCAGAAACTGCTGACACCGCACTTATCATCCCCTATGACACAATCTGTCACTGTCCGTGGCCGTTAATCTTGACTTACCTTCTACGCTTACACGAATACACATTCATCAAGGCGGCAATAGCTAGTAAGCCCTTGCGGGCCTCTACAAGTGAACATGCCTCTCAACGCTCCAAATAATCCTCTACATAAAACCCTTATAGTCCTCTGATAACTTACTCTCTCTAGCCCCTCTCTCTTGGCAGCAAAAACAAACTTAATCTGCTCGTGTCCAGTACAAAGCGCTGCGCTGGGGGATTGATGTCAGTGTGGAGGACTTCCTAACAAGCGAGTTCTCCATGCCCAATTAGAATCCCATGGGCTTGAATCTGTACTGGAAGACGCTCAGTGACAGACAGTGAACAACTCGTGGACACGACATGCTACTGGAACTTCTCCTTGACGAAGAATTCGCAGCAGACCACAAACCAACTCATCCTTTTCTACTCCTTGCATGTTACTGCTCCTATAAACCCTTTTACAAATAACCTTGGATTCTCCGAGTGGTACCTTCTATGCCAGGTGACCATTCTCTGATCTCTCGTTCGCCTTACCTTTGGGTTAAGACATGGAGTCAGTTCTACACTCCTTCTAGCTCTAAACGTCGCAGGTCCCGTCCTTCCGCTCAACCCCTACCGAAACTAGTGTGGAGTCCCACAGAAGGGACGCCATGGGGGGTGGCCATTTTTCAGCCTACCTTAGATCAACTAATACCCCATTGTCCCACGGGATCGCCTAGCGTCTGGCCTGGGAAGAGGCCCTGGCTCACATTATAACCTAGATTACTCCGTGGAACTCAAGCCTCTCCGGGCCCATCGATTTTCTTTCCTTTCCCCAGGTCCCGGTACTTTACCCCCGGCCTTTATTCCCCACTCCATTTTTGGGGGTGGGGGCAATACTTACCAGGTGGCATCCACTATTCCGGTTGGGGGTTTCCGGGGTATTCCCGTATACCTTTCTGGTATAAGTTGGATGGACTTTTTAGTTCCCCCTCATGGTCCCCCGGTTATCGGGGGGGGGTGGTTGCCCGAAAACGTTGTCCGGCCGTAAGGTTCGCTGACCTTTGATTGTCGCGGTTGGTATTGGCTGGAGCGTTTCTAGTCCACCGGGATTGTGCACTTTTTGTTATTTATCTGAAAGACATTCCATACCCCGGCCGGGAGCTTGACACCCGCGGTCCTGAGAGTCATTACCGCCCGCGTCATTTCGATTTGTCGGACACTGTCAGATATGATAGGCGGCAAGGAATGGCATGGGGCTAGAGGGGTATTACGGGGGCATCGAGTTAGTTAGTGTTGGTGTGAGATTGACTTGAGATTATAAATAACTAGATAGTAGGGGGGGCCCAAATGCTGCTTGAGATAGAAAACTTTCCTAACCTTTTTTATAACAAGCGCATACTCAATTTAGCATTAATTGCAAGAACTAGTTCAAGTTAACGTTCACTATAATTTAATAATAAACAAAAACACAATGTAAATAATTTTTGTTGTTTGGTTCTTTCAGAAAATGATTTTTGCGCACTAGTTTGATTCACAAATTTCGTCGTTGGCAGGGATTCGGCAAGAATATTGCGTGGGCGTGGGGTAAGGCCAAATAATCGCAATATTGTTATTGCCGGAGGGCATCCCGCGTGAGAGGGTCCGGTGCTATGTTAAATACAAATAATCTATATAATTATAATATTAATAATAATATTCAATAAATAATAATAATAATATAATATTAATAATATTATATTTCTACCAAGGTATGCAGGACCTGGCTGACATCAATGCACAAACTAGCCACTGGCCCCCCCGACATACTATAGGCGAAATCCGCTTTGGTGATGCCAGTACGCATCTTCGGCGCCAAGTAGGTCAGGGTCCGGGGACTCGGCCCTCATCCAGTCGACTTAACAGCCAGGTACGGTACCTATTTTACGGATTCGGGAACAGAGAACCAAACCGGGGGGTTTGGGTGAAGCTGCTTGGTTGGTATGGAATAACACGTATGGTGTTCTACCCGCAGCCAGGGAAGCAAACCCCGCAGACGCAAAGTCCGTGCTTGCCGAGTGCGGGGCCACTGGCATGGGGAGTTATTCGTCTTTGTTGGGCGTCTTAATAAATAGAAAAACGCTACTGCTTGCGGAATTAGGCCAACGAAAATTGGTGGTGTTTCGCAGATGATAATGTCGCAAATACAAATCATTACGTGATAACTAACTTAAGTCAATATGCTGGTCCATCTTGCGTTTGTTTATTAGTAAAATAAGTTCTTAAAAGCTATCCGAAAAATTTTGTTTAGTTTTGAATCTATGGCTAAATTATAATTGTGCTTGTATAATAAGTTATGGTAGAAGAAGTTAGGTCCTAAGGGAGGGATCCCACGTCATAATGTAGCAATCTTGTGGAAAGGGCTAGTGCGGCCACGTGAAACCGTGGCAGTAGACATGGAAATGTCTAGGGGCACCCAATTCGTATAAATTGTGGCTCGACAGGTATGCAAGGAATTGCAATCAATTCATGATAACTGGGGCCTATTCTTTGGCAAACGTGATATGTATATGGGATGGGGTTAATCTCTATGGGGATGGCGTGGTTGCATTAGCCAATCAATGAGAGGGTAATGATGACTTGTAGGAATTTAAACTGATAGATTATAGAGGTATGGGTGTTTGTGGGAAACAATCAGGTGCAGAATTAGGATTTAAAACAGCAGAGTTTATTACGGGATACCTCCGGGATTTGTTTAAAAGCAATATTCAAAATAAAGTTGTCGTAAAGTTTGGCAAATCAATTGATTCAACAAAGAAAGAAAAAATAGTAGGGGAAACGAGTGACTAACTCCCTAAGGTTTACTATAAAACTAGTAGGTGTTAAGGAAATAAGATAGATGAGTAAGAATACTTGCAAGTGCAGGTAATTAGATATGATTGGTCTTAAAGAGACTGGGGTTCAACCTGAAAGATAGAGACATGCCTTCTGAATGAAAACCAGCGTTTTAAACTATTCCGCACTGATAGGGTCAATAGGAAGGGGGTGGAGTGGCGATGTATGTAGAGAAAATTTAAAAATTGTTGTCTTACACATGATATAAGATTAGAAACATCGAACATGGATTGATTGGTTACAGCTTCTCGGGGACGTGACAAATTAATTTTGGGTGATTTATTGGCCCCCAAACCTTGACAGGGATTGAGATAGCTGTTATGGGATGAAATTTATTTAAGGCATTAGATATGAAAATGTTATGATTAATGGGAGGATTTTAACTTTAGGACATATGAATTGGAACAATATGACAGGAAATCTTGAGTCTAGTGATTTTCTTGATATGGTCAGGATTGCTTTTTAGAAAGGTTGTTGACAGCGCCAAAGGGGGGACAACAATCTGCTTGACTTGGGTTGTTGACCAACAAAGATTTCATAATTAATTAATCTTGAGGCTTAATCGATGAGCTTGGGAGAAAGTGATCCAAAATCACTTTCGTTTAATATATCATGGAATTACCCAGGATAACTGCAATCAACTCCCTGTCCCAGATTTTCACATGCCGCCGACTTTCATGGGACTGAAAAATTACCTAGGTGTGTACAATTGGGATGTCCTGACTATGGTCAGGTAGGTGATCTTGGTTGCAATATGGACGTTTATCCGCGCATAGTTCTAGCTGCCCAGACAACTTTTGTCGCAGTAGGGAAATTAGATCAACAGAATTGATCCCAAACTGTTGAACATAGATCAAACATTTCATTGGCCATAAGGAGAGGCTATATAGGCGTATCAAAAGAGGGAGATGGGCAGTTAAGAAAATCAATTAGATTCAATTAAAAGAGAGAAATACGGAATAAGAAATAGAAAAGCAAATAAGCGGATTATGAGGGCTAAGTCGCAAGGGATTACAAAAAAAAGATAACCCAAAAGGGTTCTTTTCAGGTATACAGAAGTAAGATTAGGGCAAGAATGGCCCACTTAAGAGTACTCTGGGTAGATCACTGAAGTTAAGGAATGAGTGGAATCTCAATAACCGACTTCTCTCAGTTTTCACCATGAAAATACTAGAGACATTCTGAAATAGTAATATGTAGAAGAGGATAATAAAACTATGTACGATTGCGGTAACTAGTGACATGGTCTCAGACAAATAGAGAAACTAAAACCTTCCACATATCCCAAGGTCTAGATGAACTGTTTGCAAAGGGGCGTTAAAGGAATGTCAAGAGGACTTAGGTTTACCTTTGATAATCTTTTCAAACATATCACTACAAACTGGCATTAGTGCCACCTGATAAGTGGAAAATGGCAAATGTTACTATATTTACCATGCAGGTGACGGTCATTGGTTCGGAACTATAGACCTAATATGCCTACCCTCATAGTAGGGAAAATTTATGGAATCACTAATTGCCGAAGCATTGCCCCCCCCCCCCCCCCCCCCCCCCCCCCCCCCCCCCCCATAGCCCTCTTGTAGGCACAGATTGATTAATGAATCTCAACATGGTTTTCAAAGGGGCGTTCTTCTTACGAATTTACTAAAAAACCCTAGTTTTTTTCACTAAGAGTGTTTGCGGGGTAGATCATGGTAATGAATATGATATTGTGTATAAGGGATTCAGTAAAGGCTTTCGATAGATTCCACATCAGATGGCTATTGGGAAACTTAAGGCACACGGAACAGGATATATTTTTTCCTGGGTAAGGCATGGACTGACAACTAGACAAGCAGCGAGCATTTGATAAATGGGAGAAATCGCATGGGGCAGTCACAAACGGTGTTCCTCAGGGTCAGTGGTTGGCCGTTGTTGTTCTCACAATTTACATAAACGACCATTAGATGAGGGAAATATAATCGCGACATAAATCTCAATTTCCTGATGACACCAAAATAGGCCATCAAATTCATTTTAATGTGGACCGGAGAGCATCCAGGATGATTGGAAGTTTTTTTTTTTTTTTTTTTTTAGGGGGGGAACTGACGCAAATGGACGGAGCAGTGGCAGATGCAGTTTAATTTTTTAATATTGACAATGCAAAGTCTAAATGTTGGACAGTTAAATATCCATTGCCACATATAAACTCAATAATGTAGATTTCTTAATACTTAGATTGCAAAAAAGGGATTTAGGAGTTCAGGTTAAGCAGTAATCTAAAACTAAGACAACGTGCATTAGTGTTCACAATAAAAGCTAACAGAATTCTTGGTTCATATCTAGAAGTATAAATAATGAAGTCCTCAGGTTGTTCTACAAACTCTGTAGATCTTGGTTAGGCCTCATTTAGACTATGCCTGCTCAGTTCTGGTCACCGTATTACAGAAAGGATATAAATGCTCTGGAAAATGTACAGAAGAGGCTTGACAATGATGAGTCCCCACGTATCAAAAAATTTCCATATGAGGATAGACTGAGGACCTGATCTGACACTCTCCGAAAGGCGTAGACGTAGAATTAGGGTGGATATGATCGAGGTTATATATATGGGAAAACATGAATAAATAAAGAAGGATGTGAATAGCGTGCTGAAAATTTCCAGCCAGACAGGATCGCAGCAATGGTTTAGAGTTGGAAAATTCAGATTCAGGACGGATTAGGAAAGCATGGTTGTAATAGAGTCGTGAATGAGTGGAACAAACCTCCCGAGTGCAGTTATTCAGGCTTAAAACGTTGTGTTGTAATTTTAAAAATAGGTTAGATACATACATTAGTGGGTTGTGGGTTGGGTGTGAGTTGGACCTGGCTAGTTGTGCTGCTGGGTTCTGTGCATTGCTCATCCTTGAGTGGAGGTGACACAGGACTGGGTGGGTCATTTGGGCAAATCCGGGGGGTGGATCATTTGGCTTATAGGGGGGTACATGGACTGCTCTGCATGGGTCAGTAGGCCTGTGCCAGTGTTCTTCTTTCTGTGTTCTTATATTTCTAAAAAAGGTTTGACTCTAAGGTCTTTTGGAATAAATTATTTAATTTTTCATAATCGTAATGATAAAATATCTTTAAACGTGTAAGAGAAAATTGTATATATATATATATATATATATATATATGGATACAAAAGTGTAGTAAAAATACATTTCAAAAGTCAGTAAATCTTCTGTTGAGATCTCAGATTATTTGATCTGTATATTTCGATTCCCTCCGGGATCCTCTTGACAGAGTAGTTGTATAAATGTGAACAAGAAAATGCAGGGGAGACGTTTCATAGCAGTATTTGGGGTGTAAAGAAAGGTTGTAAAGTGTACCAAAATATTTGGATAGGAAGTTCTCTGTTCTCTGTGATTTCCTAAGTTGTGCTGGCGTTCTTTATTAGGTTGGGGCGTGGAATTTACTTCTCGTGTAGAATTTCTGAAACGTGTACTGTTTTAATTGTCCCTGTGACATGCTAAAACGGGGCTGTGGGCAGCTTTGAGGGCTGTTTCTTTGATTTTGAGTTTGTAGAGCTTCGTGTGATTTGTTTGGATGGTGGCTGCATCCAGTGAGTGTTGTGATTGGTTGATTCGCTGTCGAGAAACATGTTGATAAATCGCTGATATATCCTATATATAACGTATTGTTTTTACCCTTTGGTGTGCAAATGATCTCGTAGATAGCGTTTCGGCCTATCTGCTCTATGTATACATTTTTTTGCAGTATTACAAATGGTATCTGGTTAAACTCATGGTGACTTGTGCATGGTGTATGTTTTTTGTCTTTCTTGGAAAAGGGATTTCCTGTAATTTTTATTATTATTAATTATATTATTATTTAATTATTATTATTATTTTATTATTATATTAGTATTTTATTATAATCAAAATGAAGCGCTAAAACCTACACTATCCCTTGGCTTCTCTGCGCTGTAAAAGACTAGAAGGGTGATACAGCGCAGCGGGCACGAGGATAGTGCAGGAATATAGAGTAGAAGGTAGAGGGGCAAAAAGGGAGTTAAAAGGCTGGAGGAGCGTTAGATGTCGATCAAAAAGTTTGTGTAAAAAATGAGTTGCTGTCATCAACGACGGGTCTTGAGTCAAAGGTTACTTTCGCATCACCCTAGCGCTTCCCCCGTTACTTAGGCTTCCCTCCGTTATCTTATGCCCCCCTCCGTTTATCTTACTGCTTCCTCCGTTATCTAGCTGCTTCCCCCCGTTATTTAGCGCTTCCCTCCGTTATCTTAGCTCTTCCTCCGTTATTTTGCGCTTCCCCTTTATCTTAGCTGCTTCCTCCGTTATCTTGCTGTTCCCCCCTTATCTTGCTGCTTCCCTCCGTTATTTTAGCTGCCCCTCTTTATTTACTCTTCCCTCCTTTTATCTTACCTTCCTCCTTTATCTTAGCTGTTTCCCTCCTTTATCTTGCTGTTTTCCCTCCGAAACTTGCTGCTTCCCCCGTTTCTTAGTGCTTCTCCCCTTTATTTTAGTGCTTCCCCCCGTTATCTTGCTTTTCCCTCCTTTATCTTGCTGCTTCCCTCCTTTATTTTTAGCTTTTTCCCTCCGTTATCTTACTGTTCCCTGTTACTTAGTGCTTCCCCCCGTTATCTTTGCTTCCCCCCGTTATTTTAGCTGCTTCCTGTTTTTGCTGTTTCCCCTTGTTTCTTAGTGTTTCCCCCCGTTCCCTTAGTTTCCCCCTCCGTTACTTGCTGTTCCCCCCGTTATCTTAGTGTTCCCCCCGTTACTTACTACGTTCTTTCTTGTAGTTCTTATCTTAGCTACGTTCTTCATCTTAGCACGTCTTCTCTTAGTCGTTTTTCATCTTAGCCTTCTTCATCTTAGTCTTCTTCATCTTAGCTAGTTCTTCATCTTAACACGTTCTTCTTTTTTTAGCTCGTTCTTCTCTCACAAGTTTTTATCTAAGCTACGTTCTTCACTTAGCTACTTCTTCACTTAGCTACATTCTCCATCTTAGCTACGTTCTTATTTTTAATACGTTCTTCTCTCAGCTAATTTCCCCTTTTTTAGCTACTTTCTCCATTTAGCTAGTTCTCCATCTTAGCTCGTTCTTCATCTTAGCTAGTTCTTCTCTTAGCTACTTTCTTCATCTTAGCTACGTTCTTCATTTTTCTACGTTTTCTCTTAGCTACGTTTTTCCCATTTAGCTACGTTCTTTTTTTTTGCTAGTTTTCATCTCAGCTACTTTCTCCATTTTAGCAAAGTTCCCCTCTTAGTACGTTCTTCATCTTAGCTACGTTCTTCATTTTAGCTACGTTTTCACTTACTAGTTCTTCATTTAGTACGTTCTTCTCAGACGTTCTTCATCTTAGCTACGTTCTTCATCTTATTACGTTTTCATTTAGCTATTCTTATCTTAGCTACTTTTCTTCATTTAGCTACGTTCTTCATTTAGCTAGTTTTTCATTTAGTACGTTCTTCATTTAGCTACGTTCTTAAACTTACTACGTTCTTCTCTTAGTACGTTTTTCATTTTCACGTTCATCTTACTCGTTCTTCATCTTAGCTACGTTCTTCATCTTAGCTACGTAAATTTTAGTACGTTTTTTTTAGCACGTTTTTTCATCTTAGTATTCATCTTAGCTACGTTCTTCATTTTAGCTCTTTCATCTTACTACGTTCTTATTTTTGTACGTTCATCTTAGCTAGTTTTTCATCTTGCTCTTCCCTTTTTAGCTACGTTCTTCATCTTAGTTTTCCCCCTCCGATCTTAATCTGTCCTTATCACCCTATTACTTCCGTGTGTTATCTTTACTTTTTTCATCATCTAGTACTTCCCTCTTTTTCGTAGCTACTTCCTTCACCCTTTGGGTACTTCCCTCCCCCTTTTAGCTATTTCATTATCCTTGCATTTCCTCCATCATCTTAACACTTCTTTCGTTACTTAGCTATTCCCTAAATCATATTTTTTCCCTTTCATCTTAGCACTTCCCTTGTTATTTTAGCACTCCTTTTCATGATCTTAACTATTTCCCTTCATCTTAGACTTCTTTCACAAATATTTTTCCCCCCATAGTTAATATTTTTCCTTCGTTATTTAGAAATTTTCCCTCCATTATTTAGTCTTCCATCATTTAGAAATTTCCCCCTTTTCTTAGCATTTCCCTTTCACATCTTAGCTATTCCCCTTTCTTCTTAGATTCCTTTCTCAATTTAGCTACTTCCCTCCTTTTTTTAGCTATTTCCCTTTAACATTTAGCACTTCCTCCTTTTTTTAGCTACTTCCTTTCACCTTTAGCACTTCCCCCTTCTTCTTAGTATTCCTTTCATCATTTGTACTTCCCTCCTTCTTCTTAGCTATTCCTTTCATCATCTTACTATTTTCCCCCTTCTTCTTAGCTATTCCTTTCACCTTCTTAGTCTTCCCTCCTTTTTCTTAGCTATTTCCCCTTTATCATCTTATATTTCCCCCCTTCTTTTAGCTACTTCCTTTCATTTTTAGTATTTCCCCCTCCTTCTTCTTGCTACTTCCTTTCCCCATTTCTATTCCCCCCTTCTTCTTAGCTATTTCCTTCATATCTTGTACTTCCCTCCTTCTTCTTAGCTACTTCATATCTTAGTTATTCCCTCTCGATACTGCATTTTACCCCAAACAAAACCACTTCCCCCACCCCCCTGCTATCGTTACTTCTCCCATTCACTGTCCCATAAACTACATCTAATATCAATACCATTCCTCAAATTTCCCCCAGTACTATCCCACAAACCTCTAAAAACCAACGAACTCTACTATAAACTACCTCACTTCTCGCCACCACAACACCACCACCACCCCCACCGACTAATACGAGTTCTGAAACATTTTTTTACTCTTCCTATATTAATTACAAAGCATATTTCATTTTTTTCGTTTAAATCAGGTAATAACAATTATTTTGGCAAATACTTGATTTTTTCTTTGCAAAGAATACGTATCGCTTAGATTTTTATTAACATAACTCTTTACCTTGTGAGGATTTTGGGTCTGGTTGTTTATCTCACGCCCATTGTCTTGAATTTTTAATGTGAGCATAAATACATTCGTATAGATAAGAAGATTTTTTGATTGTGGGGTACTATACCGAAGGTCGAGGGTTCAGAGGAAAGGCCACGGGGAAACGTAAAGACACGATTGCAAGCAAACATCCACGGGGGGGGTTAAACCCCCGACAGAGAGTCAAAAAACCCCAAACCCACGCGCTACCCACGGGCCCCGTGGCTAGGCGTGGGTCGGATTTTTATAAACCCCGGGTCCGGGTTCAAAACCCCCCCGGTGTTTGGTTTCTCCCGGGAATTTTTTCCTTCTCAGGTTTTTTATTGAGCCCTTGTGAGCAGCTTTTCGGCGTTATCGGTGTCTCCAGGATTTTGATGTACGATTAAAACTTTACATCAACTAAATTTAAGGAAGTGTGGGGAGTTAATCTATGATGGGGGTTTGAAAACCCTTTTTATACAAACAGAGGGTTTTGGTGCCCAACTTTTAAAATTAAACAGATGGTGGTGACAACTATTATTTCTATCAAGGGTTGGTGAAAACTATTATATCTATCAGGGGGGTGGTGACAACTATTTATCTACCCAATGGTGGTGAAAAATTTATTATATCTATCAGATGGGGGGAAAAACCCTATTAATTCTAAAAATTGGGGGTTTTGAAAACTATTATTCTTCAGATGGGGGTACAATTTATTATATCTTTTCAGATGGTGGGGGCAATATTATATCTACCCAAAAGGTGGTGAAAAAATTAAATAATTATCAAAAGGTGGTGACAACAATTAAATCTATAGATGGGGGGTGACAACTTTTATAAAACAGATGGGGGGTTCAAAATTATACCCTATAAAGGGGTGGGAAAAACTTTTTATTCTATCAATGGTGGGGGAAAAACTTTTTATATCATCATTTTTTGGTGAAACTATTATAAAATTATGTTTTTCTTAAATGTTGCATTATTGTTTAATAACAAGGATGGTGTCCTCCGAGGACAAGGATGGTGCCCTCTCCGAGGAAAAGGGATGGGCCCCTCTGGGACAAAAGGGTTTGCCCTCCCGGGACATGGAGGGTTTGGCCCTCCCCGGGAAACAAGGAGGGTTGCCCTCTCCGAGGAAAAGGGGAGGGGTCCCCCTCCCCAGGACGGGAGGGTGCCCTCAGAGGACAAGGGGGTTGCCCTTCCGAGGCCCGGGATGGTGCCCTCTCCGATTAAAAAGGATGGGCCCCCTCTCCGAGGCAAGGTTTGGTTTGCCCTCCCCGGGGAAACAAGGAGGTGCCCCCCCGGGAGGAAAAGGGAAATGGTGCCCCCCCGAGGCCCAAGGAGGGTGCCCTCCCCGAATTACAAGGATGGTGCCCTCCCCCGGGGGACAAGGATGGTGCCCTCTCCGGGGACAAAGATGGTCCCTTTCTCCGGGGGAAAAGGGATGGTGCCCCCCCGGGAAAAGGGAAAGGGCCCCCCTCCAGGAAAAGGGAAATAGGCCCATCCGGGGAAAAGGGAAATGGTCCCCTCTCCGAAAACAAGGATGGTCCCCACTCCGAAAACCGGGGACTTGGGGCACTCCGCATGAGGCCGGGTCCACTCCAGCATGGGGGAACGGTGCCCAAACTCCACACTGAAGGGTTGTCCACTCCCCCACTAGGACGGTGTCCACTCCAGCACTGAGGAGGGTGCCCAACTCCAGCACGGGACGGCAGTGTCCACCCCACCCCGGGACGGTGTCCACTCCTTTCCCCGGGGGACGGTGCCCACCCCAGCCCGAGGACGGTGTCCCTCCATCACCGAGGACGGTGCCACTTACTCACACTTTTTCCCTTTTCCCAAAAGTGAGGGATAATTTCAGTAAGACGATGAGGGTTTCCATAATGATCCCGGGGTAAGTCATTAAAGACTCCCGGAGGTCAGTAATACTCCCGGGTTTCAGTAATAAATGCCCTTTTGGTACGGCCCCCCCTAGAAAAAAAGGGAAAAAAATTTCCCTACTTGGATTTCCCCATAGACTGCCCCAAAATTATGGGGGGTTTCCCGTCAAATTTTAAAAAAGGGGCCCGTACAACAGGGATTGAGCCCTTGGGCTATTTGCAGGTTGTTTTAAAAAAATTATATATTTATTTATAATTATATAAAATATAATTTGTCGGCCGAATAGGCAAAAATTCGATTTGGGCCCTTAAATAGCAAGCTCACTTGCCATATGGGGCAGGGAAAAAATTTTGGTGTATGCAAAAATTTCCCCAAAAAATCATTTGAACCGACGAAAAAAATATATTTAAACTGGTTTGTTTATTTTTTTTTTTTTTAAAAAAAAATTATTTTTAAAAAAAATCTAAAATATTTTTAGGGGGTTTTAACTAAAAAAAAATTTATTTTTTTGTTAAAAAAGGTTTGGGTAAGCTTTCTAAGATTTTTTTTGGTGCAAAATTAAAAAATTTTTCCCTTTAAAAATTAATAAAAAAAAATACATCAAAAACGTATAGGGAAAAATTTCAAAAAAGGGCAAAATTTTTTAAATGAGTTCTTGCAAATTTGGACCATTTTACATATTCGGCACGAAAAATTATATTTTATTTTATATATATATATATATTTTAAATAAAATATTTATATATATATATATTTTAAAATATATATTTATAAAAATTTTTTTAAATATTTACTATATATATATATATATATTTAATATATATATATATTTTATATAATATGCAAAAAAAACCATTTAAAAGAATATAAAAATTCCAACGCTTTTTTGGGGCAATTATTTTATCAAGGAACAATAAAAGTAATGCATAAAAGGAAGGCTATAAAGGGCCCTAGCCCCCCTCACTATCACATCCCACAATAAAGCAAACCCCGACGCGCGTTTTCGTAAAAAAAGGGAAAAATGAAAAGCGGGCCCGGGGGGGCCCCCAAAATAACAGGTCCACAACAAAGTATTCCCCCAAAGTTTAAAAAATTTTAAAAAATTTAATTTTTTTGTCCTTTTTAAAACCAAACCAATTAAATTTTAAAAAAAGTTGAAAAAAAAATTGTATCAAGCAAGCCCAAGGTCGACAAAATATAATTGAATTTTGGGTTTCAAAAAAAAACATTTTTTTGACAAAAATACAATATTTTCCTTTTGGGTTTAATATAAATTAGACCCCTTTATAAAAAAAATAAAATTTTTGGAAGAATTTAAAAAATACATGGGCCCGAATAAAAAATTTTTTAAAATTCAAAATTTTCTTGGGTAGAATATTTTTGTTGGTGGGTTGTGTGAAGGCCCTTTCTATTTTGGGAAAAGGGGGGGGCCTGCTGGCGTTCCCCTTTTTTAAGAAAGCGCGTCGGGTTTGCTTTTTTTGGGCGGGATGTGATAGTGGGGGTTTTTGGGCTGGGCCCCTTTAAAACCCTTTCCTTTGTGCTTATTTTCCCTTGGGTTCCTTGATAATTTTAATGGGTTCACAAAAACGTTTGGAATTTCTATTTTTTCCCGGGTGGTTTTTTTCCCACTTTAATATATATATAAAATAATATATATTTAAAAATATATAAAATATAAAATAAAAAATATTATATATAAAAAAATATATAAATCCCCTAAAAAATATATATATATAAATATATATATTTTTTGTCCGTGCGAAAAATGTAAACGGTCAATTAGCAAAACCATTTAAAAATAAGTCCTTTCTAAAATTTTTTTCTCTTATACTTTTTAAAGATTATTTTTTTTCCCTTTAAATTTTTTTAAGGGAAAAAATTTTAAATTTTTGCACCAAAAGAACCTTAGAAAACTTACCTAACCTTTTTATAACAAGACAATTTATTTTTGCCTAACCCCAAATAAATATAAATTTTTGATTTTTTTTACAATAATTTAATACTAAAAAAAACACGGGAAATATTTTTTTTCGTTTGGACGGAAGAAATTTTTGGGGAAATTATTGGGATACACAAAAATTTTTAATTGTCCCTTTTAAGGCAAGAAGACGTTTTCTATTTAAGCCCCAAAATTTCCCCAAATTCTGCCTATTTTTGGGAAAGACATATTTTAAATATAATAAATATATAATATATATATATATATATTAAAATAATAATTAAAAATTAAATTTTTTTAAAAGCATGTATATTTTAAAAATAATTTTATATATAATAGGGAGGTAACCAAACCCCCAAACTATTCTTGGGCCCTTTAAACTCAGAGCGAGTTTTAATGGAAAAATGTTAAGGGTTTTTTTTAAAACTTTTTTTTATAGTGTAAAAGCGTGTGTACCACCCGGGGGCCGAAGATTGAGACACTTATGCCGCATATGGAATCTTTATTCAGGGAAAATTTTTGCCACACAGTTTGGGTAATCAGTCCAATAAAAAAGGGAAGGGTTAAAGGGGGGAGGGTATGAGGGAAAACGTCCCTCAGCCCGGAAATCGATGTGTTCAGCCATAACATCGACTCCAGGCTGAGGATGATTACCCTTTCCCTCCTCTTTTTACGCCCCTTTCCCCTTTGTATTGGATGGGTGAAGCCCCCTGGGGTGGCGAAAAGTTTTCCCGAATAAAGATCCCCTATGCCATAACTGTCTCAAACTTTAACTTGTCCGGTTTTTTTAAAACCCTTCATACACCCTGGCCTGTTTTCAAAATCTCAAACATCACGCCGAGGGGGCAGGGGTTCGGTTTCCCCCGGGGGGGGTTTAAAACCCTTGCGCGGGTTTCTTTAAACCTGTTCTCTATGTTTCCCCCTCATGGGACAAAAAATAAATAAATTTTTCCCCAAATTTCCCTACATAACAAGCGGCTTTCTAAAAAGTATTGGGAAAGTCCAAATTTATATTTAGCTGCCCGTTACCCCGTACAAATTAAAAATTGCAGAAAAAGATTAATTTTTTATTATTATTATTTTAAATTTTTATTATTATTATTTTATTATTATTATTATTAATTTTTATTATTTTTTTTTTTTATTATTTTATTTTTTTGGGCTGTGGTTAAGCGTTTTAAAGTGATTGGGGTTATTTGGGGGGTGAAAAAATGGTGTGGAAAATTTAGTAGTAAATGAAAAATAAAAACATAACATAAAAAGGAGGAAAACTGGGTGCAAGGGCCCGTTGGCCCCAAATAGGCAGGTCTTTAAAATTTATCCCCCAAAAAAACATTTTTACCAACCCAATTTTTTAATGGCTACCCCAAAAAATAAGCTCTGAATGGGCCAAAAATTTTCCCCCTCAAAACCAACCCCCCCCACTATGTAAATTAAACCCAAAATAAAAATTTGAAACTACCCAAAAATCCCCAGTCAAAAACCCCAAACCAAAAATTGAGTAAAAACCTGGGATCATTAGTAATGGGGGGAAAAAATTGTATTGGGGGGAAGTGATGGTAGTTGGGAGAGGTGTTTGGGAGAAAAAGCGGTAGAAGCGGTTGAAATGAGGTATAAGTCCAAAACCCCCGTTTTATGTCATCAAATTTGTCTATGATGGGGCATCCTTTTGGGCTTGATTCATAGTTTTTCTATGGGCGTCGTCCGTTTTGTCTAAGATGTCATAGTTTGTCCCAAGACCCTGTCAGTTTTTTTCTATGACGTTATCAGTTTTTTTAAAAGCAGTCTCTGAGGATGATGATCCTAGAGGGGGAAGACCCCCGGGGGGGGATTACTCCAACCCAGACCCCCTGGATTTTTATGACCCAAAGTTATGTCGGTTATGACTCCAATGATTACTTTCCCGGGGGGGACCTCCCATTTATGACCCCCGGGGGGAAGACCCCCCGGGGGGATGACTCCAACATGAACCCTGGATGATGACCCAATGATGAAACTCAGGGGGGTTTATGACTCCAAAAGATGACCCAGGGGGGATGACTCCCATTAGACCCCAGGGGGGGGATGACCCCCGGGATGAAGACCCCAGGGGGGAAAACCCCAGGGGTTTATTGGGCCCCCGGGGGGGAAGGCTTCCGTGATGATAACTCCGGGGATAACCCAAAGGTGGTGGTGCATGATAATCTCAGTTGTGAGGGATTCGAAGATGGGCCCCCAGATGTGAAGGGTTTCCCCCCCCAAGGAAAGACTTCAAAAAGACCCCCCAAGGGGGCATTTTAAAACCGTTTTTTCACCCTTTTTTCAGTGTGAACGCAACTTTCTCTTGGCAGCCTTGATCCGGGCAATTAAAGAGACGCAGTTTATGATGAATCGAAAAAGGGGATGACTCCAAAATTAAAAGGGCCCCCGAAAAGGGCGAATTTTAGTTTTTAAAATGACCCCTTCAGAGCCCGATGGTAAACCCTTCAGACCCCAAGTGACAAATTTTCTCGTTTTTGGACCTTTGGTCATTGAAAAACAATAATTTCTCTTTGGGAGCCCTGCTTTTGTGTTGACTGAACCTGTTTAAAATTAGTTTTTTAATGGGTTTTTAATCCCTTTTACATTGAAGGGGAACATTACCTTCTTTTGCAAGGTCTGGATGATCGTTTTGAGCTCAAAGGTGCAGAAACTAACTTACGACGTTTCTGAGTCTTCTCGTTCTCAGAGAAAGGAGACTTTCTCTTCCCTTTCATAATCTCAGGACTGGATGACGACGATGATCCTTTTGAGTTCTGTGCCAACTTAATGCGTTACCGCTAATTTTTATTTTTTTTCTGAGGCCTAAAGGAAGTGGCTCGTGTTGTTGCTTTCTTTGCAGTCTTTTTTGGAGGGGTTAAATAAACCCAGGTGATGGGAGACACCTACCTCCTCTCCTTCCTGAGTGCTTTGTTTAAAAAACCCTCAGTTTTACTTATGATTGATGAAAGAGTAGGCCGCTACAGAGGATCGACAAGCTAGGTTTTCTTGTACCATTTGTAGAGGCCTTTCATTTCTTTCATGTTTAGAAGCCTTCTCATAATAAATCCCACACTGTAGACATCGCTGGCAGCTGAGCAAGGTTACCCTTCAATTAGCTCAGGTGCGTACCGCACCATTTTTCTTTTCCTCTTCTCAACATTTTTCTTTCTTCGCTTGAAATACGTGGGCACAGGCTCTCCGAGAGGCTGCGTCTTCTCAAAATCAATAAGACACAGAATATTTTCTTTTTAATTTACGCATACATTTTAAAGTTTTAATGAATTGTGGGCAAAGCCCAAACAATGAATATCTTCAACTGCTCTACATAACTGAAGAAAAATGTCTAATAGTGTGTTGTTGTCGGGGACGTGGATCTTAATTTATATACATTTTCAATGTTACTCCAGCGTAGTAGGAGATCATCTGCCTAGCTGGCAAGCAAACGCCAATCAACCGCATTACTCCAGCTACTTTCTATAGGCGTTTGATATAAAAGCTTTCTCTTACAACATGCCATTTCCTCCACATGTACTTAATCACAAAAGCCAAACTCATCTTTTAAAATAAATCTAGCACAATGATGTGTTGGTAAAATATTTCTGCAGTTAGCAGGGCACCGTCGGTAAGCAAATCTACAGCACTTGAGCCCAGTTCTGGGACTGTGCGAGCGAAGCGTTTATACACACATCTTTCTTGCTCATTTTCAAAAGTTCACAAAAATATTAAAATTAATTTATTCAAATTACCTCCGATCGTCTTACTTAACTCTCAACAGAGGCAATCTTATTGGCATAAATAAGCACTTAAATAATAATTAAGTAATCATGGAATTCTTAAATATGATTTTTGTGCTCTCACGATTTTTTTATTTTTTTGTTGTTATTATTATTATTATTATTATTATATTATTATTATTATTATTATTTTTTATTATTATTTATTATTAATTATTACTATTATTATTTATAATGACAGTTAACCTCAATATGTTGAAGAAGGTTATGTGAACCCTGCATAATATCATCTTAGTTACTTCCCTCCAAAGTCTTAGCTACTTCCTTCATCATAGCTACTTCCCTTCATCATCTTACCTACTTCCTTCATCATCTTAACTACTTCCTTCATCATCTCAATGTTTCCTTCATCATCTTAACTACCTTCTTCATCATCTTAACTACTTCCTACGTCATCTTAACTACTTCCTACATCATCTTAACTACTTCCATCATCATATAAACTACTTCCTTCGTCATCTTAACTACTTTCTTCGTCATCTTAACTACTTTCCTTCATCAGCTAAACTACTTCCGATCATCATCTTAACTACTTCCTTCGTCATCTTAACTCACATCCTTCATCATCTAACTTTTGAGAAATTGTCTCCAGGAGGGGGTACAGCCCCCTTCAGCCCCTTCAGCCCCTTCATCCCTTTCACCTGAGGGGCCAAGCCCTCTCAGAAGGGCGAGCATCATGTTACGTGCCTAGAGTGAGTAATTGATCCACAGATCCTAGTGGCCACGTAGTCAGTGCACAACTGCTCCTTACAGCGGTGTTGCAAAGAGTACTTTTATATGGAGAGAGACAGTACAACTCTTACTTAGCAACAAATAAGGAAAATCCTGCCCCACTTTATTACCATGGTACAAATAATGACATTGTTGTCTAAGCTTAAGACAGCAAGAAAACAAACATTCTGCCTTTGCTTCATCGAGGAGGTGAACAAGGATGCAAGGTACAAGGTCAGCGATTTTTATTTGTGTACTGGGGCAGAGACGGCATGGAGCGATGTGGCGTCTGGCAGACCTAAACGTTTGCGTCTACTACGAGTGACCACGAAGCCAGATAGCAAGCAAAGAACACTGATCTGGCGTTAAGTGTGAACAAAGTGTCTACATAACCTCGAATAAACACATAAGAGAAGGATGTGGATCAGCTTCTCTTGTGATACATTGGACACATAAAGACAAATCTGTGGACCATAGTGAACCAGTGTGCGTTTTCCAAACAATTGAGAGACGGGTGACATCCAAGACACTCACATCTGATCAAGTCCACCGATACCTGTCGAAGGTTTGAGCACACCAACTCACGTACAAAGAGCAAGGTATGTTACGAATTTCTTGAAGATCGGGGGATTTGCGCAATGCTTGAGTCCCAAGGATTTGTAAATCAACCTTATAATCGGCAGTAAGGTGAGGACTTTGAGTCCAAACAAGTAGTTATTTCGTCAGCCAACATACGAATGAAATAATCAGACATACACCCCCAGGGGAAATATAACTTACAAATTGAATCTCTGACCGCCCAATGTTGTGGATGGTATTCGACAGCTACTAGACCTCGTCTGTCAGGACGGTCTTAGTAGACGATTTGCTGACATTTATTCAGCTAAGTGTTCCATTATTATATAAGTTATAATTTTAAACACAGCAGGTAAGAGCCAGAATCTTAAACAGAAATTGGTCGTGGCCGAACCGATAAAGACCACACTGAGGTCCAATATGTGTAACTACATAGAACAAATAACCTAATGAGCCAAGGTCCTCGAAAACAGCTTGTAAAACTAAGTGTTAATCAATATAAATCAGTATAAATGAGTCCCCCCTCCAGACCTCAATCATCAGAGAATTGGGCAGCCAAAAGAAAACGGGCGCTCACCCCGCTTACACCCAACGAAAACGTGAGCTGGGTTGACTCACCCAACAAGAAGACGGGGATGGTATCCTGCACCCCCATCAAACTGCTCCAAATCACGAATAACGTCTGATTAAGACAACAGCAACCCAAGTGAGAGTTTTTGTCTGAGTGAATATATACACATATTTTTATAATGTATTATAGACAGAAATTTAAGAGACATGATTGGTTGTTAAAGTTTGTTATTCTTATAGATCTACCTGTTATCTTAAATGACTTATTATAAAGTGTAAGCTTTCAAAATATATGAACATGAAATTTAAATATGTTGTAAGTAAATATTCACGTGTGATTTAAGTTCTACAGTGACATTATAGTGTAATAGGGAATGAAGGGGTATAAATCGTTCTTTACGATAATCATCGTGGTCCAGGCTGACACAACGAACTCAAGCCAAAACCACCAACACAAAGTACCCTGTACCCTTACAAGTCATTGACCCTTGAAGTTAAGCTTAGTTGGTCAGTAGAGGACTGATTCGATTATTTGCTGATTTAAAGCATGAACAAAAACTCAGCTTTCTAAAGCAGTACAGTGTATATAACACACTCCAAGTTGTGCTAGAATTTTCAGTATACCATTAAAATTCTTGTTTGTAAACTCACTTTCAGTCTTAACAGACTAAGATTGACACCCAATTAGAAAAGACTAATTTCCGTCTGTAAAGGATAACTCAAGAACATACATAGATTTTGATGATCTTGAGGTCAAGATGAATTAATTTACACAACGTAGTTACCTGATTTTACCTGGTAGAGAGTTTCGGGGGAAATTAGTTAATTCAGACTAACCACATTATAAAAACATTTTCAATGCATCAGACCCATCTGAGGATGACATAAAAGAAGTTTTGGAAACATTTAGTAATCCACAACTTAAGGTGGACAGGATGTACAGTCTAACTGCCGCAAAACTCTGTCACAGAGACCTACTGTAACAAGTGGTCAAACACCTTAACAACAAGTGTCCCATTACCAAGCTACCCTACATATGGACATTACCTATTTTCAATGGTCATAATTAAGAATGAAATTCATTAGAGGTATTTCAATCCATAGTAATTCACGAACTGACTAGATTGAATTGCCAAGTTCAAAATAATTTAAATGGTCTCGTGGGAAGGGATAACCCAATGAACTAATTAAGTCATACTTCGCGTGTTAAAGGTACATATATCAATATCCTTACGAGTCTTAGCAGAGAATACTTCGATGCTACAAGGCTAGAGTTAGACAGCAGTCTAAATATCAAGCTAGAATGCCACCCAAACATTGTTTCATACTTACAGGCGAATTTCGAATCACATTAGACAATAGTCTCATATCTCCAAGGTCTAATATGACCTAAGCAATGTATTGGTTTATCATTGGTAATATCTACAATATAAGTTTGTCACCACAAACTAATAGAACGGATAAATATTAAGTTCAAAAACGCTCTTTCACTGTGAGTGAAATTAGCAATGGTTACAAACAATATTTCATGCAAGCAAGCAACGAGACAAGATGAAGAATCCACAATCCAGTGGATAATAAACAAACTGCAGTATAAAAAGAGTATACCTACTCCACTAAACCACAGAATGGGAAAATCCCTATAGCACATATCAAACTGTGAAAACAAACAACAGTAAACAGCACTGAACACACATAAACGAAAACTCCAAATGTGTATTTGTGATGGAACATTGGGCACAGTATAGTAGTCAATACCATCAAGTGGAGTGCACGTAAACAACGTGTTCATCAGCTGAAAAGGTGCATCAATGTTTTTTTAGTTGAACACAAGGGAGGGAAAATGCCACTGAAGAAGTGTATTAAAAAGCAAGGGTAGATGCATCATAGTGAGTGGGATAGGCCATTATGCCCAATGCTATTGCTGACAGCAGAAGACTTCCACAGAATCAGGAAGTCAACAACAACAGCATTAAATGTGAGAAGACTAAGTTTAATCCCCCGATAGCTCGAGTAGAGTTATCTTAATAAATCACCCAAAACCAATTGTGCTAACACTATTTTGATCAAGGCGTCACAAAGGTCCTGCATAAGAATCATTGGTTGCCGAAACTGAAGAAACAACCCATGGCCAAAATACAGTTAGATATAGCTGGTTTTTTCCATAATTCTGGTAAACAGACATATGCCCTTAGCCCAGAATCACTGTTGGTCATAGGAAACAGGAAAAAGACAGTAAGAATGCTGTGGAGTAGTAGATGATTTGCCTAATTCTGTGCAGATCCAGGTGATTAAAAGAAACAGTAGCAGCACAAAAAGCAGCTAAGGTCAAGTTAAGCCTTCCTGACATACAGACGGACACAATTAGTTCCAATTGATTAAACATGGAAGTGATTAATATCACGTGTTTTGTGCAAAATATAGTAAGTAAACATGAATGTTCACTAGCTTAAAACATCAAAGGCCACATGATATGTGGTCCCATTCCCCTAAGTGGAAAAGAAGCTGAATTGATTCAGTGGAAAATGTGACTAGTTACGGATAATACCGCTGATCAGTACCACAGCAAAAAATATTCATTACCTGGAAGAAAGAATGAACCCAGTTGATAGTTTGGGATTTAGATGCGATAGGTATTGATGTAAATAATCCAAGCCCCAAGAGTCCCTCAGACTTATAACCAAAAATTTGGACACCTGCAAATATAAAGATGGACCGAATTGGTTTTAGGTTACCATGGAAAAAATAAATCCACCACATCTACCTAGCAATTATCGCATGGCATTACGGACTGATGAAAGCACAAATACATGAGCTCAGGAAGAATCCAGAGCTACTGACTGTTTATGGATAATATCATACAAAACAGTTGGACAATAAATTCATGTGAGGAAATAGTCGAAAGAAAAGTTTAAGACAGAAGCACATTATCTCCCCACCATGGATTCAGAAATATTCAGACACCACTCCACTACGTGTTGTATATAAATTTGCTGCGCACGTGCAAATAAATATGACAAGTCTTAATGATTGTCTGAATACCGGACGCCTCACTAACAGAGAATCTAGTATACGTGCTTTAAAAATTTCGCACAAACCCAAAAGCCAACCACGCTGAAATTTCCATGCTTTCTTAATAGTAGACACACAAGAAATAGATAGAGAATAATTACTCGATTTATTGTGCCTGAAAATCCACAAGATCCTCAAAGACCTGTGAAAAACTTATCGTTTCAAATCAGTATTTTTGGTTGCAACATCCTCATCCATTCTTAATTAGAAGCTACTCTAAATACACATTTGAGAATCCTGAAAGTCCCGTCAAAGAAAATCTTAAAGAACAGTATCATAAGGGACAAATCTTCCAAGGTACTGAGAATAAATGAGGAGGATAAGAAATCCATATACAGAGAATAACAAGGAGATGAAAGAAACAAATATTCCTCTAAGGATGTGGAATACCAATATACAAAGCAAATTAAGTAAACTTACCAAAGAATATTTCCCAGAAGCAGGAAATTCCAGAATGCAACAATATGCTTGACTTAATTGGAACACCACAGTAAGAACATAGAGTCTCAAAGGAAAAACAATAAAACATGCGTACACCACTAACTGAAGTTTACTGTCCGAGGTATCACAATGTTTTGATCCCACTAGGACTCGTACTCACCAAGTTACCAATAAAATGGCAAAAAGCTCATGCAAGATGCATGGAACCTCAAAATTGATTGAAGATACTTGCCTCTAAAATTAGACCAAGCATGGGATGAAAAAAAAAAATATTTTATCCCCAAGAGGAGTGTTTAAACAACTACAACAAAAACTACATACCCAGAAAATAGGTCAAGGAGGGATAACAAGTACACATTACATGTGTATCTTTGACGTGCGTCCAACCATAGGTAATGTCGCTGTAATCTTATCATGAGTCATTCAGTAAGGAAGTACACTAATAATTCAAATGGCCAGTGTATCACCCTGAAGGTCAAACAGAACCACTAAAGGAACTGACAGCACACAAATTAGGTAACAAAATTATCTTCATAACTCAACAAAGTACATTGATCATCTCCTATTGAAAAAACCGTGATCTGGAGTGATAATGAGGCATGTTACCTCCATTGATAAGAATTAATAAGATTAGCAGAAATAAACAGATTGCAGTAAGATTATCTCTATTCTTCATCGTCTCTACCCAGAGTATCCAGCTGACCTTTTTCACGTTGTGTCCACACCTCAAGAATATGTGAATAATAAATTATGGCACCACGGAACTGAAAACTGCTCTCTAATGAAAATAACTTGGCCTCAGCAAAAACTCACATTAATGCCAGAAGATTCAGTCAGCTGAACACCGCAGAAATAAGTTGTGTAAATTACTGCAGCAGCCACAACAAGAAAAAGTCCCCTTGATGGAACTAAAATACTCATCTTAGGGTAAAAACCTTATTAAATTAAAAAGTAATCAGCTCTTCCTTTGAATCATTAAAGGAATAAAACCTGAAATGACTGTCTTGACCCAATAAAATACTGGGTGAAACTATACAGAAAGACGTTTGCACTACAAAAATAAATTACTGAAACACAAGATAAATCCGGCCAAAGAAACCTGTTAAGATTAATACATATAGGACATTATCTCGACTCAGAAAAGTTAATAAGATGTGAGAAGAATTCATAATTTACTCACTAACTAAAGAAGCCAAACATCCAACAATGAACCCCAAGGATCATTGGCTAACAAAACTAGATTGTGCAAAACGCCCACAGTACCGTCTACAATGGTGGGGTAGCTGACACACTTAGTCCATATACGACAATCATACTTGGATATACCTCAAGGTCGACAAAGTGTGAAAAAACAAATAAAGGTACTGAATTACTTGTCGTCACTACGATATGCGATATGTGTTAGTATCCAGGTCCACCCTCCATAACCCTCTGAAAATGTTAGTCATATCTCACCATTAGAGGTGACAGGTGTAGAATACACTGGACCAAAAATAATAACCAAAACAGATGACAAAGATCCCATCAAGGTGTATAACATCTGAATGTACACAAGTGCTACAACTCGAGCATACAACAAGAATTAGGCCACTTGACAAGACTAGTCTGAAACGTTTATCAAAATATTAGCAGAAGGTTAGCACCAGAAGGGCAAGTCCCAGACCAGAAGAATTCAGATAATGCCAACGAACATTGTTAGCTGGTTGCTGCATATATAATGCAAGATCATTGGAATCAACCAGAAGAAACAACAATGCTGAATCAACGCCGATAGTCGTTGAGATACATTCATCTAAAACTCCCTAGGCACGGTCGGATTTTCATGAAAGAATGAGTCGGCATTGTAAAACTTTGTTCTAATGAAGACCTACTTCATCGTCAAGAATCGCTTAGAAGAATTCCGTACAGTTTTGTGAATGAAATAGAAAATAGCGTCCGACAACAGACCACTAACTTATTTTACCGAAGACTGGCCAATTTAGAATGTAAATTCCATCTCATTTACTCCATGGCATAATGGTCCTCGAACCTGGTTACCTCCCATGACTGATAAATAAATCATCGAGGCTCCTACTTTATTTCGAAACCT
Organism: Cherax quadricarinatus; assembly: GCF_026875155.1. Taxonomy (NCBI): domain Eukaryota; kingdom Metazoa; phylum Arthropoda; class Malacostraca; order Decapoda; family Parastacidae; genus Cherax; species Cherax quadricarinatus. The sequence goes on along the minus strand of NW_026488706.1, from coordinate 38,549 downwards.
TAGGCAACTCAGACGTAAACTCAAACACCTTAATAAAGTGAAAGAACGCTGGGAAAAATTTGGGCGAGAAGACAATCTCACCCATTGTAGATAACACTACTATGGCGCTGTGTTCCATGAAAATCATAAGTCCTTAAGACCTGTGACATAGTGGATTATCGACAATGATGGTCCGAGGTCTCAAGACCACTTGGAAAAATTGTGACCATAATTCCTGATGCAAATGGACTCATCATGGACATTGATGTTTTAAGCAAAGGTGAGTGAATAATCGACAATAAAAAAACTAGTGCCGTTATCATATAGCACAGTGGGATTGGGAAAAACAAAATTAGTGATTCTCCATAAACCACACCGACTAAAGCTGTTTCATAAATACAAGCAGCAGGGTGGCTATTGAGAAAATTAAATTAAATTTTAAGTTATGAATGTTCACCTGCAGCGACCGCTGCCACCCCCCATGAGGAGAAATTTTCTCCAGGTAGGGGTATCAGCCCCCTCAGCCCCCTTCACCCTTCAGCGCCTTCATCCCCTTCAGCCCCTTTCAGCCCTGATGGCCAATCCCTCTCAGCAGGGCGAGCGTCTAGTTACTGCTAGATTGAGTAAATTTATCACAGACTTGCTCACCATGTAGTCAAATGACCTCGTGCTCCTACAGCGTGTTAGCAAAGTGTACTTTTATAATAGACAGTACATCTCTTACTTAGCAGACAATTAAGGAAAATCCTGCTCCCAGAATTATTACCATGGTAAAAAGTAGTGACATTGTTGTCTAGGCTTAAGACAGCAAGAAACAAAACATTCTGCATTGCTTCATCGAGGAGGTGACATGAAGCAAGGTACCATGTCAGCGTATTTTTTTATGTGTACTGGGGCAGATGACGCATGAGGGAGCTCTGTGGCTTCTGGCAAGACTACCTTGATGACTCTACTGAACGAGTGACACTGACGCCAGAAAGCTACAAGAACACTGATCAGGTGTCGTTAGTGTTAACAAAGTGTCTCATAAACTACAATAAACACTTAAGATAAGTGTGTCATCTTTCTCTTGTGATACATTTTTAACAATAAAGACAAATCTTGTGGAACAGAATTGTACCATGTCTTTCCCAAGACAATAGGAAGACTGGAGCATCCAAGGATCACTTCATCTATCTATCAATCACCGTACCTGTCCTAAGGTGGTTGAGAACAGCCATAGCTCACGTTACAAAGCGGCAAGGTATGTTTTACGAATTTCATTAGATCGGGTGATTGCGGCAATTCTTTGAGTCACAAGGAGTTTGTAATCAACCAATAAATCGGCAGTAAGGTGTGGACTTTTGAGTCCAAACAAGTATGTATTTCGTCAGCCATCATCGAATGAAATATGCTGACATAACACCCCCCAGGGGTAATTTATACTTACAAATTGTATCTCTTGACAGCCCAATGTTTTATTATGATTATCCGACAGCTTGCTAGACCTACGTCTGCAGGGGCGGCTGTGTAGACGAATTTGCTGTCATTTATCAGCTAAGTGTTCATTATATATAGTTATAATTTAAACACAGCAGGTAAGGCCAAAATCTTCAACATAACTACTTCCTTCGTCATCTTAAAATACTTCCTTCATCATCTTCTACTTTCTTCATCATCTTAACTACTTCCATCATCATATTAACTACTTCCTTCATCATCTTAACTACTTCCATCATCATCTTAACTACTTCCTTCATCATCTTAGCTACTTCTAGGACACAATAGTATGCCCGTCACTCGGAGACCATCGTATGCATGTCACTAGGACACCATCGTATGCCCGTCACTAGGACACAATTGTATGCCCGTCACTAGGACACCATTGTATGTTCGCCACTAGGACACCATCGTATGCCCGTCACTAGGACACTATCGTATGCCCGTCACTAGGACACTATCGTATGCCCGTCACTAGGACACTATCGTATGTTCGTCACTGGGACACCATCGTATGCCCGTCACTAGGACACTATCGTATGCCCGTCACTAGGACACCATCATATGCCCGTCACTAGGACACCATCGTATGCCCGTCACTAGGACACTATCGTATGCCCGTCACTAGGACACCATCATATGCCCGTCACTAGGACACCATCATATGCCCGTCACTAGGACACCATCGTATGCCCGTCACTAGGACACCATCATATGCCCGTCACTAGGACACCATCATATGCCCGTCACTAAGACACAATCGTATACCCGTCCACAAGACACCATCGTACGCCCGTCACTAGGACACTATCGTATGTCCGTCACTAGGACACTATGGTATGCCCGTCACTAGGACACTTTCGTATGTCCGTCACTAAGACACCATCGTACGCCCGTCACTAGGACACCATCGTATGCCCGTCACTAGGACACCATCGTATGTCCGTCACTAAGACACCATCGTACGCCCGTCACTAGGACACCATCGTATGTCCGTCACTAAGACACCATCGTACGCCCGTCACTAGGACACCATCGTATGTCCGTCACTAAGACACCATCGTACGCCCGTCACTAGGACACTATCGTATGTCCGTCACTAAGACACCATCGTATGTCCGTCACTAAGACACCATCGTATGTCCGTCACTAAAATACCATCGTATGCCCGTCACTAAGACACCATCGTATGTCCGTCACTAAGACACCATCGTATGTCCGTCACTAAGACACCATCGTATGCCCGTCACTAAGACACCATCGTATGCCCGTCACTAATACATCATTGTGTGCCCGTCACTAAGACACCATCGTATGTCCGTCACTAAGACACCATCGTATGCCCGTCACTAAGACACCATCGTATGCCCGTCACTAAGACACCATCGTATGTCCGTCACTAAGACACCATCGTATGTCCGTCACTAAGACACCATCGTATGCCCGTCACTAAGACACCATCGTATGCCCGTCACTAATACATCATCGTATGCCTGTCACTAAGACATCATCGTGTGCCCGTCACTAGGACACCATCGTATGCCCGTCACTAAGACATCATCGTGTGCCCGTCACTAGGACACCATCGTATGCCCGTCACTAAGACACCATCGTATGCCCGTCACTAAGACACCATCGTCACTAGTGGAAACTATTGAACTTAGGTTAAATGACTCTTACAGGAACCAGGAGAGACAGGATGAGCTTAAAGCAATTAGTGAAATTGAAAGAAATTCAAAATATTTCTTTTCATATGCCAAAAACAAGGCAAATACCACATCTAGTATCGGGCCCTTACTCAGACAGGATGGGACTTACACAGATGACAACAAGGAAATGAGTGAAATATTGAAATCCCAGTTCGACTCTGTGTTTAGTGAACCACTAATCAGTCTGAGGATCGACGACCCAAATGATTTCTTCATGAATGAGCCTCAAAACTCCATAATCTGTATGCCAGATTTCCTTCATTACCCTAACTCCGATAGATTTCGAAAAAGCCATTGACAACATTCCCATGCACTCAGCCCCGGGCCCAGACTCGTGGAACTCTGTTTTCATTAAGAACTGCAAGAAACCCCTCTCGTGTGCCCTAAGTACACTATGGAGGAGGAGCTTGGACATGGGTGAAGTTCCACAGTCACTTAAAACAACAGATATAGCCCCACTCCATAAATGTGGCAGCAAAGCATTAGCTAAGAGCTATAGACCAATAGCCCTGACGTCCCACATCATAAAATCTTTGAAAGAGTGCTAAGAAGCAGGATTGCATATCACCTGGATTCCCAAAATCTGCACAATCCAGGGCAACATGGGTTCAGGGAAGGTCGCTCCTGCCTCTCACAACTACTGGATCACTATGATATGGCCTTGGATGCACTGGAAGAAAATCAGAATGCAGATGTAATATACACAGACTTTGCAAAAGCATTTGACAAATGCGATCATGGCGTAATAGCCCATAAAATACTTGCTAAAGGAATAACTGGGAAAGTGAGGAGATAGATCTTCAACTTCCTAACAAATCGAACAGAGTTAAATCGGAGGCTGCCATAGTGAAGAGCTCTGTTCCACAAGGCACAGTACTCGCCTCCATCTTATTCCTCATCCTCATATCAGACATAGACAGAGATATACATCACAGCACCGTGTCATCTTTTGCGGATGATACTAGGATCTGCATGAGGCTGTCATCTGCTGAGGACGCGGTTAACGTCCAAGAAGAAATAAACAAAGTTTTCCAGTGGGCAACGGAAAACAATATGATGCTCAATGAGGACAAATTCCAACTACTCCGTTATGGAAAACTGGAGGAGATAATAACTAGAACAGAGTATACTACAAACTCTGGCCATACAATAGAGCGGAAAAATAATGTAAGGGAGTAGTAATGTCTGAGGATCTCACTTTCAAGGATCACAACGTTGCCACGATCGCACGTGCAAAGAAAATGATAGGATGGATAATGAGAACATTCAAAACGAGTGATGCCAAGCCAGTGATGATTCTTTTCAAATCACTTGTTCTCTCTAGGCTGGAATACTGCTGTACATTAACATCTCCTTTCAAAGCAGGTGAACTCGCAGATCTAGAGAGTGTACAGAGATCCTTTACTGCACGTATAAGTTCTGTCAAGCACCTTAACTACTGGAAACGCTTGGAAGCACTTGACTTGTACTCGTTGGAACGCAGGAGGGAGAGGTATATCATAATCTACACTTGGAAAATCCTGGAAGGAAAGGTCCCAAATCTGCACACAGAAATCACTTCTTACGAAAGTAAAAGACTGGGCAGGCGATGCAAAATGCCCCCAATTAAAAGTAGGGGAGCCATTGGTACACTGAGGAAAAACACCATAAGTGTCCGGGGACCAAGATTGTTCAACAGCCTCCCATCAAGCTTTAGGGGAACTCTCAATAAAACCCTGGCTGCCTTCAAGAGAGAACTGGACAGATACCTAAAGTCAGTGCCGGATCAGCCGGGTTGTTGCTTGTACGTTGGACTGCGTGCGGCCAGCAGCAACAACCTGGTTGATCAGGCCCTGATCCATCAGGAGGCCTGGTCATGGACCGGGCCGCGGGGACGTTTATCCCCGGAATAACCTCCAGGTAACCAGGTAACCATCGTATGCCCGTCACTGGCACACCATCGTCTGCCCGTCACTACATGTTAATGTGTGAGGTGATGTTGAGGTGAAGGTGTAAAGTGAACTACATGTTAATATGTGAAGTGATGTTGAGCTGAAGGGATAAGGTGAACTACGTGTTAATATATGAGGTAATGTTGAGGTGAAGGTGTAAGGTGAACTACATGTTAATATGTGAGGTGATGTTGAGGTGAAGGTGTAAGGTGAACTACATGTTAATATGTGAGGTGATGTTGAGGTGAAGGTGTAAGGTGAACTACATGCTAATATGTGAGGTGATGTTGAGGTGAAGGTGTAAGATGAACTACATGTTAATATGTGAGGTGATGTTGAGGTGACGGTGTAAGGTGAACTACATGTTAATATGTGAGGTGATGTTGAGGTGAAGGTGTAAGGTGAACTACATGTTAATATGTGAGGTGATGTTGAGGTGAAGGTGTAAGGTGAACTACATGATAATATGCGAGGTGATGTTCAGGTGAAGGTGTAAGGTGAACTACATGTTAATATGTGAGGTGATGTTGAGGTGAAGGTGTAAGGTGAACTACATGTTAATATGTGAGGTGATGTTGAGGTGAAGGTGTAAGGTGAACTACATGTTAATATGTGAGGTGATGTTGAGGTGAAGGTGTAAGGTGAACTACATGTTTATATGTGAGGTGATGTTGAGGTGAGGGTGTAAGGTGAACTACATGTTAATATGTGAGGTGATGTTGAGGTGAGGGTGTAAGGTGAACTACATGTTAATATGTGAGGTGATGTTGAGGTGAGGGTGTAAGGTGAACTACATGTTAATATGTGAGGTGATGTTGAGGTGAGGGTGTAAGAACTACATGTTAATATGTGAGGTGATGTTGAGGTGAGGGTGTAAGGTGAACTACATGTTAATATGTGAGGTGATGTTGAGGTGACGGTGTAAGGTGAACTACATGTTAATATGTGAGGTGATGTTGAGGTGAAGGTGTAAGGTGAACTACATGTTAATATGTGAGGTGATGTTGAGGTGAAGGTGTAAGGTGAACTACATGATAATATGCGAGGTGATGTTCAGGTGAAGGTGTAAGGTGAACTACATGTTAATATGTGAGGTGATGTTGAGGTGAAGGTGTAAGGTGAACTACATGTTAATATGTGAGGTGATGTTGAGGTGAAGGTGTAAGGTGAACTACATGTTAATATGTGAGGTGATGTTGAGGTGAGGGTGTAAGGTGAACTACATGTTAATATGTGAGGTGATGTTGATGTGAGGGTGTAAGGTGAACTACATGTTAATATGTGAGGTGATGTTGAGGTGAGGGTGTAAGGTGAACTACATGTTAATATGTGAGGTGATGTTGAGGTGAGGGTGTAAGGTGAACTACATGTTAATATGTGAGGTGATGTTGAGGTGAGGGTATAAGGTGAACTACATGTTAATATGTGAGGTGATGTTGAGGTGAAGGTGTAAGGTGAACTACATGTTAATATGTGAGGTGATGTTGAGGTGAAGGTGTAAGGTGAACTACATGTTAATATGTGAGGTGATGTTGAGGTGAAGGTGTAAGGTGAACTACATGTTAATATGTGAGGTGATGTTGAGGTGAAGGTGTAAGATGAACTACATGTTAATATGTGAGGTGATGTTGAGGTGAGGGTGTAAGGTGAACTACATGTTAATATGTGAGGTGATGTTGAGGTGAGGGTGTAAGGTGAACTACATGTTAATATGTGAGGTGATGTTGATGTGAAGGTGTAAGGTGAACTAATGTTAATATGTGAGGTGATGTTGAGGTGAAGGTGTAAGGTGAACTACATGTTAATATGTGAGGTGATGTTGAGGTGAAGGTGTAAGGTGAACTACATGTTAATATGTGAGGTGATGTTGAGGTGAGGGTGTAAGGTGAACTACATGTTAATATGTGAGGTGATGTTGAGGTGAGGGTGTAAGGTGAACTACATGTTAATATGTGAGGTGATGTTGAGGTGAGGGTGTAAGGTGAACTACATGTTAATATGTGAGGTGATGTTGAGGTGAGGGTGTAAGAACTACATGTTAATATGTGAGGTGATGTTGAGGTGAGGGTGTAAGGTGAACTACATGTTAATATGTGAGGTGATGTTGAGGTGACGGTGTAAGGTGAACTACATGTTAATATGTGAGGTGATGTTGAGGTGAAGGTGTAAGGTGAACTACATGTTAATATGTGAGGTGATGTTGAGGTGAAGGTGTAAGGTGAACTACATGATAATATGCGAGGTGATGTTCAGGTGAAGGTGTTAAGGTGAACTACATGTTAATATGTGAGGTGATGTTGAGGTGAAGGTTGTAAGGTGAACTACATGTTAATATGTGAGGTGATGTTGAGGTGAAGGTGTAAGGTGAACTACATGTTAATATGTGAGGTGATGTTGAGGTGAAGGTGTAAGGTGAACTACATGATAATATGTGAGGTGATGTTCAGGTGAAGGTGTAAGGTGAACTACATGTTAATATGTGAGGTGATGTTGAGGTGAAGGTGTAAGGTGAACTACATGTTAATATGTGAGGTGATGTTGAGGTGAAGGTGTAAGGTGAACTACATGTTAATATGTGAGGTGATGTTGAGGTGAAGGTGTAAGGTGAACTACATGTTAATATGTGAGGTGATGTTGAGGTGAGGGTGTAAGGTGAACTACATGTTAATATGTGAGGTGATGTTGAGGTGAAGGTGTAAGGTGAACTAAAGTTTTAGGCGCCATAACAAAAATAATACACAATGCTATTAATGTTTTAGGTGTAAGAGTGATCTACAGCTAAAAGTGTTTTATGACATATATTTGAAGGTTCAGTACGTTGCCACACGGACCATCAAGGTTCAGTACGTTGCCACACGGACCATCAAGGTTCAGTACGTTGACACACGGACCATCAAGGTTCAGTACGTTGCCACACGGACCATCAAGGTTCAGTACGTTGCCACACGGACCATCAAGGTTCAGTACGTTGCCACACGGACCATCAAGGTTCAGTACGTTGCCACACGGACCATCAAGGTTTAGTACGTTGCCACACAGATCATCAAGGTTCATTACGTTGCCACACGGACCATCAAGGTTCAGTACGTTGCCACACAGACCATCAAGGTTAAGTGCGTTGCCACACAGACAATCAAGGTTCAGTACGTTGCCACACGGACCATCAAGGTTCAGTACGTTGCCACACAGACCATCAAGGTTCATTACGTTGCCACACAGACAATCAAGGTTCAGTACGTTGCCACACAGACCATCAAGGTTAAGTGCGTTGCCACACAGACAATCAAGGTTCAGTACGTTGCCACACGGACCATCAAGGTTCAGTACGTTGCCACACAGACCATCAAGGTTCAGTACGTTGACACACAGACCATCAAGGTTCATTACGTTGCCACACGGACCATCAAGGTTCAGTACGTTACCACACGGACCATCAAGGTTCAGTACGTTGCCACACGGACCATCAAGGTTAGGTACGTTGCCACACAGACCATCAAGGTTCAGTACGTTGCCACACGGACCATCAAGGTTCAGTACGTTGCCACACAGACAATCAAGGTTCAGTACGTTGCCACACAGACCATCAAGGTTAAGTACGTTGCCACACAGACCATCAAGGTTCAGTACGTTGCCACACAGACATCAAGGTTCAGTACGTTGCCACACAGACCATCAAGGTTCAGTACGTTGCCACACAGACCATCAAGGTTAAGTACGTTGCCACACAGACCATCAAGGTTCAGTACGTTGCCACACAGACCATCAAGGTTAAGTACGTTGCCACACAGACCATCAAGGTTCAGTACGTTGCCACACGGACCATCAAGGTTCAGTACGTTGCCACACAGACCATCAAGGTTCAGTACGTTGCCACACAGACCATCAAGGTTCAGTACGTTGCCACACAGACCATCAAGGTTCAGTACGTTGCCACACAGACCATCAAGGTTCAGTACGTTGCCACACAGACCATCAAGGTTCAGTACGTTGCCACACAGACCATCAAGGTTCAGTACTTTGCCACATGGACCATCAAGGTTCAGTACGTTGCCACACGGACCATCAAGGCTCAGTACGTTGCCACACGGACCATCAAGTACTCTGTTTAATTCATTTGTTCTAATATTACAATGCTTTATAATAAAAGTTCATTACATAAACCATATTAGATTCTAAGAGGTTGAAAATGTGTATTATAAATTTGAAGTTATTTAGCTTAGCAACTAAATTTATACAGTGAGAGTAAACAACATATTTAGCTTAGCAACTAAGTTTATACAGTGAGAGTAAACAACATATTTAGCTTAGCAACTAAGCTTATACAGTGAGAGTAAACAACATATTTAGCTTAGCAACTAAGTTTACACAGTGAGAGTAAACAACATATTTAGCTTAGCAACTAAGTTTATACAGTGAGAGTAAACAACATATTTAGCTTAACAACTAAGTTTATACAGTGAGAATAAACAACATATTTAGCTTAGCAACTAAGTTTATACAGTGAGAGTAAACAACATATTTAGCTTAGCAACTAAGTTTATACAGTGAGAGTAAACAACGTATTTAGCTTAGCAACTAAGTTTATACAGTGAGAGTAAACAACATATTTAGCTTAGCAACTAAGTTTATACAGTGAGAGTAAACAACATATTTAGCTTAGCAACTAAGTTTATACAGTGAGAGTAAACAACATATTTACAATTTAAAAAGCAGCTTCTCACTGCCATTTATGGCAGTTTCTGAGTCTAATTTGTCCTTGTTATATTTTTTTATTTCTAAGCTTGGAATGGAGGACAAATTATTAATTCTGCAATAATGTTGGTAGAATACCGAGAACATGAGCAAATAACGAGAACATGTGCAACTAACGAGAACATGAGCAAATAACGAGAACGTGTGCAAGTAACGAGAACATGTGCAAGCAACGAGAACATGTGCAAGTAAAGAGAACTTGTGCAACTAAAGAGAACATGTGCAACTAATGAGAACATGTGCAACTAACGAGAACATGTGAAAGTAACGAGAACATGTGCAACTAACGAGAACATGTGCAAGTAACAAGAACATGTGCAACTAACGAGAACGTGTGCAAGTAACGAGAACACGTGCAAGTAACGAGAACATGAGCAAGTAACGAGAACGTGTGCAAGTAACGAGAACATGTGCAAGCAACAAGAACATGTGCAAGTAATGAGAACATGTGCAAGTAATGAGAACATGTGCAAGTTAATGAGAACATGTGAAGTAATGAGAAATGTGCAAGTAACGAGAACATGTGCAAGTAACGAGAACATGTGCAAGTAATGAGAACATGTGCAAGTAATGAGAACATGTGCAAGTAATGAGAACATGTGCAAGTAACGAGAACATGTGCAAGTAATGAGAAATGTGAAGTAACGAGAAATGTGCAAGTAATGAGAACATGTGCAAGTAATGAGAACATGTGCAAGTAATGAGAACATGTGCAAGTAATGAGAACATGTGCAAGTAACGAGAACATGTGCAAGTAACGAGAACATGTGCAAGTAATGAGAACATGTGCAAGTAATGAGACATGTGCAAGCAACAAGAACATGTGCAATGTAATGAGAACATGTGCAAGTAACGAGAACATGTGCAGTAACGAGAACATGTGCAAGTATGAGAACATGTGCAAGTAACGAGAACATGTGCAAGTAATGAGAACATGTGCAAGTAATGGAACATGTGCAAGTAATGGAACATGTGCAAGTAATGAACATGTGCAAGTACGAGAACATGTGCAAGTAATGAGAAATGTGCAAGTAAAGAACATGCGCAAGTAATGAGAACATGTGCAAGTACGAGAACATGTGCAAGAAACGAGAACATGTGCAAGTATGAGAACATGTGCAAGTAACAGAACATGTGCAAGTAATGAGAACATGTGCAAAGTAACGAGAACATGTGCAAGTAACGAGAACATGTGCAGTAATGAGAACATGTGCAAAGTAATGAGAACATGTGCAAGTAATGAGAACATGTGCAAGTATGAGACATGTGCAAGTAATGAGAACATGTGCAGTAACGAGAACTGTGCAAGTAATGAGAACATGTGCAAGTAACGAGAACATGTGCAAGTAATGAAGAACATTGTGCAAGTAACGAGAACATGTGCAAGTAACGAGAACATGTGCAAGTAATGAGAACATGTGCAAGTAATGAGAACATGTGCAAGTAATGAGAACATGTGCAAGTAACGAGAAATGTGCAAGTTAATGAGAACATGTGCAAGTAACGAGAACATGTGCAAGTAATGAGAACATGTGCAAGTAACGAGAACATGTGCAAGTAACGAGAGCATGTGCAAGTAACGAGAACATGTGCAAGTAACGAGAACATGTGCAAGTAACGAGAACATGTGCAAGTAATGAGAACATGTGCAAGTAACAAGAACATGTGCAAGTAACGAGAACATGTGCAAGTAACGAGGACATGTGAGAGTAACGAGAACATGTGCAAGTAATGAGAACATGTGCAAGTAACGAGAACATGTGCAAGTAGCGAGAACATGTGCAAGTAATGAGAACATGTGCAAGTAATGAGAACATGTGCAAGTAATGAGAACATGTGCAAGTAACGAGAACATGTGCAAGTAACGAGAACATGTGCAAGTAATGAGAACATGTGCAAGTAATGAGAACATGTGCAAAAAACGAGAACATGTGCAAGTAATGAGAACATGTGCAAGTAATGAGAACATGTGCAAGTAACGAGAACATGTGCAAGTAACGAGAACATGTGCAAGTAATGAGAACATGTGCAAGTAACGAGAACATGTGCAAGTAACGAGAACATGTGCAAGTAACGAGAACATGTGCAAGTAACGAGTACATGTGCAAGTAACGAGAACATGTGCAAGTAACGAGAACATGTGCAAGTAACGAGAACATGTGCAAGTAAGGAGAACATGTGCAAGTAATGAGAACATGTGCAAGTAACGAGAACATGTGCAATGTAATGAGAACATGTGCAAGTATGAGAACATGTGCAAGTAATGAGAACATGTGCAAGTAACGAGAACATGTGCAAGTAATGAGAACATGTGCAAGTAACGAGACATGTGAAAGTATGAGAACATGTGCAAGTAACGGACATGTGCAAGTAATGAGAACATGTGCAAAGTAATGAGAACATGTGCAAGTAATGAGAATGTGCAAGTATGAGAACATGTGCAAGTAATGAGAACATGTGCAAGTAACGAGAACATGTGAAGTAACAAGAACATGTGCAGTAATGAGAACATGTGCAAGTAATGAGAAACATGTGCAAGTAATGAGAACATGTGCAAGTATAACGAGAAATGTGCAAGTAATGAGAACTGTGCAAGTATGAGAACATGTGCAAATAATGAGAACATGTGCAGTAATGAGAACATGTGCAACTAACGAGACATGTGCAAGTATATGAGACATGTGCAACTAACGAGAACATATGCAAGTAACGAGAACATGTGCAAGTAATGAGAACATGTGCAACTAACGAGAACATGTGCAAGTAACGAGAACATGTGCAAGTAATGAGAAACATGTGCAAGTAACGAGAACATGTGCAAGTAATGAGAATATGTGCAAGTAATGAGAACATGTGCAAGTAATGAGAACATGTGCAAGTAATGAGAACATGTGCAAGTAACGAGAACATGTGCAAGTAATGAGAACATGTGCAACTAACGAGAACATGTGCAAGTAACGAGAACATGTGCAAGTAACGAGAACATGTGCAAGTAATGAGAACATGTGCAAGTAATGAGAACATGTGCAAATAATGAGAACATGTGCATGTAATGAGAACATGTGCAACTAACGAGAACATGTGCAAGTAATGAGAACATGTGCAACTAACGAGAACATGTGCAAGTAACGAGAACATGTGCAAGTAATGAGAACATGTGCAACTAACGAGAACATGTGCAAGTAACGAGAACATGTGCAAGTAATGAGAACATGTGCAAGTAACGAGAACATGTGCAAGTAATGAGAACATGTGCAAGTAATGAGAACATGTGCAAGTAATGAGAACATGTGCAAGTAATGAGAACATGTGCAAGTAACGAGAACATGTGCAAGTAATGAGAACATGTGCAACTAACGAGAACATGTGCAAGTAACGAGAACATGTGCAAGTAACGAGAACATGTGCAAGTAATGAGAACATGTGCAAGTAATGAGAAATGTGCAAACTAACGAGAACATGTGCAAGTAACGAGAACATGTGCAAGTAATGAGAACATGTGCAAGTAATGAGAACATGTGCAAGTAATGAGAACATGTGCAAGTAATGAGAATATGTGCAAGTAATGAGAACATGTGCAAGTAATGAGAACATGTGCAAGTAATGAGAACATGTGCAAGTAACGAGAACATGTGCAAGTAATGAGAACATGTGAAGTAATGAGAACATGTGAAGTAATGAGAACATGTGCAAGTAATGAGAAATGTGCAAGTAATGAGAACTGTGCAAGTATGAGAACATGTGCAAGTAACGAGAACATGTGCAAGTAATGAGAACATGTGCAATAACGAGAACATGTGCAAGTAAACGAGAACATGTGCAGTAACGAGAACATGTGCAAGTATGAGAACATGTGCAAGTAATGAGAACATGTGCAATAACGAGAACATGTGCAAGTAACGAGAACATGTGCAAGTAATGAGACATGTGCAAGTAATGAGAACATGTGCAAGTAATGGAACATGTGAAGTAATGAGAATATGTGCAAGTAATGAGAACATGTGCAAGTAATGAGAACATGTGCAAGTAATGAGAACATGTGCAAGTAACGAGAACATGTGCAAGTAATGAGAACATGTGAAAGTAATGAGAACATGTGCAAGTAATGAGAACATGTGCAAGTAATGAGAACATGTGCAAGTAACGAGAACATGTGCAAGTAATGAGAACATGTGCAAGTAATGAGAACATGTGCAAGCAACGAGAACATGTGCAAGTAATGAGAACATGTGCAAGTAATGAGAACATGTGCAAGTAATGAGAAAATGTGCAAGTAACGAGAACATGTGCAAGTAACGAGAACATGTGCAAGTAATGAGATCATGTGCAAGTAATGAGAACATGTGCAAGTAACGAGAAAATGTGCAAGTAATGAGAACATGTGCAAGTAACGAGAACATGTGCAAGTAATGAGAACATGTGCAAGTAACGAGAACATGTGCAAGTAATGAGAACATGTGAAAGTAATGAGAAACATGTGCAAGTAATGGAACATGTGCAAGTAATAGAAACATGTGCAAGTAACGAGAACATGTGCAAGCAACGAGAACATGTGCAAGTAATGAGAACATGTGCAAGCAACGAGAACATGTGGAAGTAACGAGAACATGTGCACGTAACGAGAACATGTGCAAGTAACGAGAACATGTGCAAGTAATGAGAACATGTGCAAGTAATGAGAACATGTGCAAGTAACGAGAAAATGTGCAAGTAATGAGAACATGTGCAAGTAACGAGAACATGTGCAAGTAATGAGAACATGTGCAAGTAATGAGAACATGTGCAAGTAATGAGAACATGTGCAAGTAACGAGAACATGTGCAAGTAACAGAGAAAATGTGCAAGTAATGACCAACATGTGCAAGTAACGAGACATGTGCAAGTAATGAGAACATGTGCAAGTAATGAGAACATGTGCAAGTAATGAGAAAATGTGCAAGTAACGAGAACATGTGCAAGTAACGAGAACATGTGCAAGTAATGAGATCATGTGCAAGTAATGAGAACATGTGCAAGTAACGAGAAAATGTGCAAGTAATGAGAACATGTGCAAGTAACGAGAACATGTGCAAGTAATGAGAACATGTGCAAGTAATGAGAACATGTGCAAGTAATGAGAACATGTGCAAGTAATGAGAACATGTGCAAGTAATGAGAACACGTGCAAGTAATGAGAACATGTGCAAGTAACGAGAACATGTGCAAGTAATGAGAACATGTGCAAGTAACGAGAACATGTGCAAGTAACGAGAAAATGTGCAAGTAATGAGAACATGTGCAAGTAACGAGAACATGTGCAAGTAATGAGAACATGTGCAAGTAATGAGAACATGTGCAAGTAATGAGAACATGTGCAAGTAATGAGAACATGTGCAAGTAATGAGAACATGTGCAAGTAACGAGAACATGTGCAAGTAATGAGAACATGTGCAAGTAATGAGAACATGTGCAAGTAATGAGAACATGTGCAAGTAACGAGAACATGTGCAAGTAATGAGAACATGTGCAAGTAACGAAAACATGTGCAAGTAACGAGAACATGTGCAAGTAACGAGAACATGTGCAAGTAATGAGAACATGTGCAAGTAATGAGAAACTGTGCAAGTAATGAGAACATGTGCAAGTAATGAGAACATGTGCAAGTAACGAGAACATGTGCAAGTAATGAGAACATGTGCAAGTAATGAGAACATGTGCAAGTAATGAGAACATGTGCAAGTAATGAGAACATATGCAAGTAATGAGAACATGTGCAAGTAACGAGAACATGTGCAAGTATTGAGAACATGTGCAAGTAACGAGAACCTGTGCAAGTAACGAGAACATGTGCAAGTAACGAGAACATGTGCAAGTAATGAGAACATGTGCAAGTAACGAGAACATGTGCAAGTAATGAGAACATGTGCAAGTAACGAGAACATGTGCAAGTAACGAGAACATGTGCAAGTAACGAGAGCATGTGCAAGTAATGAGAACATGTGCAAGTAACGAGAACATGTGCAAGTAACGAGAACATGTGCAAGTAATGAGAAATGTGCAGTAACGAGAACATGTGCAAGTAATGAGAACATGTGCAAGTAATGAGAAAATGTGCAAGTAATGAGAACATGTGCAAGTAATGAGAACATGTGCAAGTAATGAGAACATGTGCAAGTAATGAGAACATGTGCAAGTAATGAGAACATGTGCAAGTAATGAGAACATGTGCAAGTAATGAGAACATGTGCAAGTAACGAGAACATGTGCAAGTAATGAGAACATGTGCAAGTAACGGGAACATGTGCATGTAATGAAAACATGTGCAAGTAATGAGAACATGTGCAAGTAACGAGAACATGTGCAAGTAACGAGAACATGCGCAAGTAATGAGAACATGTGCAAGTAATGAGAACATGTGCAAGTAACGAGAACATGAGCAAGTAACGAGAACATGTGCAAGTAATGAGAACATGTGCAAGTAAAGAGAACATGTGCAAGTAATGAGAACATGTGCAAGTAACGAGAACATGTGCAAGTAACGAGAACATGTGCAAGTAACGAGAAAATGTGCAAGTAATGAGAACATATGCAAGTAACGAGAACATGTGCAAGTAACGAGAACATGTGCAAGTAATGAGAACATGTGCAAGAAACGAGAACATGTGCATGTAATGAGAACATGTGCAAGTAATGAGAACATGTGCAAGTAACGAGAACATGTGCAAGTAATGAGAACATGTGCAAGTAATGAGAACATGTGCAAGTAACGAGAACATGTGCAAGTAACGAGAACATGTGCAAGTAATGAGAACATGTGCAAGTAAGGAGAACATGTGCAAGTAATGAGAACATGTGCAAGTAATGAGAACATGAGCAAG
Source organism: Cherax quadricarinatus (assembly GCF_026875155.1). Lineage (NCBI taxonomy): Eukaryota > Metazoa > Arthropoda > Malacostraca > Decapoda > Parastacidae > Cherax > Cherax quadricarinatus. The sequence goes on along the minus strand of NW_026488706.1, from coordinate 21,842 downwards.
TAACGAGAACATGTGCAAGTAATGAGAACATGTGCAAGTAATGAGAACATGTGCAAGTAATGAGAACATGTGCAAGTAATGAGAACATGTGCAAGTAACGAAAACATGTGCAAGTACCGAGAACATGTGCAAGTAATGAGAACATGTGCAAGTAATGAGAACATGAGCAAGTAACGAGAACATGTGCAAGTAATGAGAACATGTGCAAGTAATGAGAACATGTGCAAGTAATGAGAACATGTGCAAGTAATGAGAACATGTGCAAGTAATGAGAACATGTGAAGTAACGAGACATGTGCAAGTAACGAGAACATGTGCAAGTAATGAGAACATGTGCAAGTAACGAGAACATGTGCAAGTAATGAGAACATGTGCAAGTAATGAGAACATGTGCAAGTAACGAGAAAATGTGCAAGTAATGAGAACATGTGCAAGTAACGAGAGCATGTGCAAGTAATGAGAACATGTGCAAGTAATGAGAACATGTGCAAGTAACGAGAACATGTGCAAGTAATGAGAACATGTGCAAGTAATGAGAACATGTGCAAGAAATGAGAACATGTGCAAGTAATGAGAACATGTGCAAGTAACGTGAACATGTGCAAGGAATGAGAACATGTGAAAGTAATGAGAACATGTGCAAATAACGGGAACATGTGCAAGTAATGAAAACATGTGCAATTAATGAGAACATGTGCAAGTAACGAGAACATGTGCAAGTAATGAGAACATGTGCAAGTAAGGAGAACATGTGCAAGTAACGAGACAATGTGGAAGTAGCGAGAACATGTGCAAGTAACGAGAACATATGCAAGTAATGAGAACATGTGCAAGTAACGAGAACATGTGCAAGTAATGAGAACATGTGCAAGTAATGAGAACATGTGCAAGTAACGAGAACATGTGCAAGTAATGAGAACATGTGCAAGTAACGAGAACCTGTGCAAGTAACGAGAACATGTGCAAGTAACGAGAACATGTGCAAGTAATGAGAACATGTGCAAGTAACGAGAACATGTGCAAGTAATGAGAACATGTGCAAGTAACGAGAACATGTGCAAGTAACGAGAACATGTGCAAGTAACGAGAGCATGTGCAAGTAATGAGAACATGTGCAAGTAACGAGAACATGTGCAAGTAACGAGAACATGTGCAATAATGAGAACATGTGCAAGTAACGAGAACATGTGAAAGTAATGAGAACATGTGCAAGTAACGAGAACATGTGCAAGTAACGAGAACATGTGCAAGAAACGAGAGCATGTGCAAGTAATGAGAACATGTGCAAGTAACGAGAACATGTGCAAGTAACGAGAACATGTGCAATAATGAGAACATGTGCAAGTAACGAGAACATGTGAAAGTAATGAGAACATGCGCAAGTACCGAGAACATGTGCAAGTAATGAGAACATGTGCAAGTAATGAGAACATGTGCAAGTAACGAGAACATGTGCAAGTAATGAGAACATGTGCAAGTAACGAGAGCATGTGCAAGTAACGAGAACATGTGCAAGTAATGAGAACATGTGCAAGTAACGAGAACATGTGAAAGTAATGAGAACATGTGCAAGTAACGAGAACATGTGCAAGTAATGAGAACATGTGCAAGTAACGAGAAATGTGCAAGTAACGAGAACATGTGCAAGTAACGAGAGCATGTGCAAGTAATGAGAACATGTGCAAGAAACGAGAACATGTGCAAGTAATGAGAACATGTGCAAGTAATGAGAACATGTGCAAGTAACGAGAACATATGCAAGTAATGAGAACATGTGCAAGTAATGAGAACATGTGCAAGTAACGAGAACATATGCAAGTAATGAGAACATGTGCAAGTAACGAGAACATGTGCAAGTAACGAAAACATGTGCAAGTAACGAGAACATGTGCAAGTAACGAGAACATGTGCAAGTAATGAGAACATGTGCAAGTACCGAGAACATGTGCAAGTAATGAGAACATGTGCAAGTAATGAGAACATGTGCAAGTAACGAGAACATGTGCAAGTAATGAGAACATGTGCAAGTAACGAGAACATGTGCAAGTAATGAGAACATGTGAAAGTAACGAGAACATGTTCAAGTATCGAGAACATATGCAAGAAATGAGAACATGTGCAAGTAATGAGAACATGTGCAAGTAATGAGAACATGTGCAAGTAATGAGAACATGTGCAAGTAACGAGAACATGTGCAAGTAATGAGAACATGTGCAAGTAATGAGAACATGTGCAAGTAATGAGAACATGTGCATGTATTGAGAACATGTGCAAGTAATGAGAACATGTGCAAGTAATGAGAACATGTGCAAGTAATGAGAACATGTGCAAGTAATGAGAACATGTGCAAGTAATGAGAATGTGCAAGTAATGAGAACATGTGCAAGTAATGAGAACATGTGCAAGTAATGAGAACATGGCAGTACGAGAACATGTGCAAGTAATGAGAAATGTGCAAGTAATGAGAACATGTGCAAGTAACGAGAACATGTGCAAGTAATGAGAACATGTGCAAGTAATGAGAACATGTGCAAGTAACGAGAACATGTGGAAGTAATGAGAACATGTGCAAGTAATGAGAACATGTGCAAGTAACGAGAACATGTGCAAGTAATGAGAACATGTGCAAGTAATGAGAACATGTGCAAGTGACGAGAACATGTGCAAGTAACGAGAACATGTGCAAGTAATGAGAACATGTGCAAGTAATGAGAAACATGTGCAGTAACGAGAACATGTGCAAGTAATGAAAACATGTGCCAGCAATGAGAACATGTGCAAGTAATGAGAACATGTGCAAGTAACGAGAACATGTGCCATTAATGAGAATATGTGCAAGTAATGAGAACATGTGCAAGTAATGAGAACATGTGCAAGTAACGGACATGTGCAAGTAATGAGAACATGTGCAAGTAACGAGAACATGTGCAAGTAACGAGAACATGTGCAAGTAATGAGAACATGTGCAAGTAATGAGAACATGTGCAAGTAACGAGAACATGTGCAAGTAATGAGAACATGTGCAAGTAATGAGAACATGTGCAAGTAACGAGAACATGTGCAAGTAATGAAAACATGTGCAAGCAATGAGAACATGTGCAAGTAATGAGAACATGTGCAAGTAACGAGAACATGTGCAAGTAATGAGAATATGTGCAAGTAATGAGAACATGTGCAAGTAATGAGAACATGTGCAAGTAACGAGAACATGTGCAAGTAATGAGAACATGTGCAAGCAACGAGAACATGTGGAAGTAACGAGAACATGTGCAAGTAACGAGAACATGTGCAAGTAACGAGAACATGTGCAAGTAATGAGAACATGTGCAAGTAATGAGAACATGTGCAAGTAACGAGAAAATGTGCAAGTAATGAGAACATGTGCAAGTAACGAGAACATGTGCAAGTAATGTGAGTTGACTACTGGGAACGACACGACGAAAGACATTAAGGAAGGTAAGAATATTGTTGTTGTTGGGGATAGCCAAGTTAGGTATATGGATAGGGCGTTCTGCTTGAAGGACAGGAGTAGGAGACAGAGAGTTTGCTTTCCTGGGGCTGGGATGGAGGATATTGTTAGCCGTCTGGATGACATCATGAGAGGTAATGGGAGCAATCCTATTATCTGTCTCAGTGCTGGAGGCAACGATGTTGGCAGACGTAGGAGTGAGGACCTGATTAGCAGGTATAGGTCAGCAATAGAAATAATTAGAAGTAAGGGTGGGAACCCTCTCATATGTGGTTTTTGCCAAGGAGGGGAGTTGGAAGTGAATGGTTGTACAGGGAAATTGGTGTCAATTGCTGGCTGGACAAAATACTGTAAGGAAAATGCGGTAACATTCATTAACAACGGGACCTCTTCTATGGCAGAAATGACATTGTATGTAGGGATGTGGGGTTCACTTATCTAGGTTTGGGGTGGGAGCACTGGCAAAACTGCAGGTGGAGGGAGCAGTTAGGACTTTAAACTAGGCGAATAGTTAGTGGTATGGGTTTTGGCAGGAAAAGAGCAGTGAAGTCCCAGTGTAGTAAGTATTTGAGTTCTAGGGGAACTAGTATAATAAGAACGAAGATAGATATGGAAAAGCCCGGACCTTGGGTGATAAGGACGGTAATAGCGTTTAGATAGAAAAATAGAAATGAGCAGGAGGGTATGAGAAAGGGGTCTTTCAATGTTTATTATGCTAATTGCGTTGTGCTGGAATAAGATGGACGAGTTGAGGAGATATGTTGCTAGTGTAGGTTAACATTGATGGTATTTGCCTTAACTGAGACGTGGTTTATTCAAAAAGTCGGAACCCCCAAAATCGGGAATGCCTGCGGAATGTCATATTCATGGGTTTTAATTTTACAAATTGTTCCAAGAAGATAGAACGTATTGGGAGGGGGGGTGGTGGCTTGTATGTCCGAGATCGCTTGAATTGTTGCATAAAAACGGGTATTAGTCTGAAGTAACACATAAATACAGAGTCTGTTTGATAGAATTTTTCATAGGGGCATGAAACTGATTTTCGGAGTGATATACCGTCCCCTCAACTTAGATAGGACCAAGGGAAACTACTATGGGAGGAAATTGTTAAGGCCACCAAGGCACGATAATGTGTAATTCTAGGAGACTTTAACTTTAGTCATGTTGATTGGATTTCTGACTGGGAATTTAGAATCGTATCGACTTCTTAGAAGTATTTCAGGATTGTTTTTTGAAGCAGTTTGTGACAGAACCTACAAGGGGAATTAACCTGCTTGACTTAGTTATGGGCAAACAATGAATCCCTTGTTAATAATTTAGAAATTTCAGAGGAATGGGTGCTAGCGACCACAAATCAATTACATTTAGCATTGGAATGGGAAAGACGATCGTAGCGATAACTCAGTAACAGTCCCAGATTTTCGCTTAGCAGATTACGATGGGCTTAGAGAACACTTATCATCTGTGACTGGGGTACGAAGAGAGCTATCAATATGACAGTTTTGAACACTATACATGCTGCATCAGAAGAGCGTTTATCCCATATAAAGGAAATCTGGATCAAATAGAATGACCCAAAATGGATGATAATAGGCTCAAAATATCTACTAGGGCATAAGAAAAGGAATTATTAGGCGTATCAAAAGAGGGTGAGGGTCATCTTATGATCAGTATATTGACCATTTTAAGAGGGACATTAAAAAGGCGGGATAAGAAAAGCTAAAAGGGGGACTATGTGAAATTAAAGTTACTAGGGAATCTAAAACTAACCAAAAAGTTTTTTCCAGGTCTATAGAACAAAAGTTAGAGATTAAGATAGGTCCCCTTAAAAATAACTATGGGCATTACTGACAATGAGAAATGAAATGTGCTTGATTTTAAATAATTATTTTCTCTCAGTTTTTACTCAGGAAGACATAACAATATTCCAGTAATTAATTTTTACAGTGGGCTGAAGAAGATAAATTATGTAAATACACAGTCACTAGGTGAGATGTTTGTGAGGCAGTAGACAGACTGAAAGCAAAATAAGTCGCCGGGGTCCTGGATGAGGTTTTTCAGGGGTTTCTTAAGGAATGCAAAATGGAACTCTGTGAACCATAATCTAATATTTTTAATTTATCTCTTCAAACAGGTGTAGTGTCTGATATGTGGAAGATGGCTAATGTGTACTCCTAATTTTAAAACAGGGGACAAGGTCGTTACCGTAATTACCGCCCAATAAGCATGACCTCATTGTAGGCAAATATACTAGAGTCAATTATAGCTGAGATTATAAGAAGCCATCTCGATAAGGCATAGGTCTTGATTAATGATATCACATGGATTCACAGAGGCCGGTCTTGTCTAACTAATTTATAACTCTTCTTCAGTAAAGCTTTTGAGGCTGTTGACCACAATAAGATTTGATATTATTTACTTAGATTTTAGTTAAGGCTTTTGATAGAGTTCGCTCCTAGACTGTTAAAGAAAGTGGCCAGCTCATGGCATTGGGGAAAAGTGCTCTCGTGGATCGAGTCATGGCTCACTGACAGAAGCAGAGAGTGTCCTAAATGGGGTTAAATCCGAGTGGGGATTCTGTAACAAGTGGTCGTTCCACCGGATCAGTCTTGGGCCCGTTGTTGTTTTTATATTTATCAATGATCTTGATGAGGGAATTACAGTGTATGAGCAAATTCGCCGATGACCAACAAAAGATAGGTAGGATAAATTGATTCAAACGTAGATGTGGGAACTTCAGGAGGATTTGAAATAACTCTTTCTTGGTCAGAAAAGTGGCAGATGCTGTTTCAATGTAGATAAGTGCAAGGTTCTGAAGCTTGGGAGTTGCCATAACCTAGTACTTATAAATTAAATGATGTAGAACTTAGCCATAAGATTGCGAAAAGGACTTGGGGGTTATGGTGAGCAGCAACCTTAAACCAAGACAGCAATGCCTAAGCGTACGAAATAAGGCAAATAGATTACTGGGATTTATATCAAGAAGTGTAAGCAACAGAAGTCCAGGGGTCATACTGCAGCTTTATACATCATTAGTAAGGCCTCACCTTGATTATGCAGCTCAGTTCTGGTCTCCGTATTACAAAATGGACATAAATTCGTTAGAAAATTCAGCGTAGGATGACTAAATTTAATACATAGCATCAGAAATCTTCCTTAATGAAGAAAGATTGAAGACTCTTAAGTTACATTCACTTGTTAAAACGAAGAATGAGGGGAGACCTGATCGAAGTGTAAAGTGGAAGATAGGTTTTAATAAAGGGGATATTAATAAGGTCTTGAGGATGTCTCTCCAAGAGAGAACCCGCAGTAAATGGATTTAAATTAGATAAGTTAGATTTAGAAAGGACATAGGAAAGTATTGGTTTGGAAATAGGGTAGTTGATGAGTGGAACAGTCTACCTAGTTGGGTTATTGAGGCTAGGACTTTGGGTAGTTTCAAATCTAGGTTGGATAAGTACATGAGTGGGAAGGGTTGGATTTGAGTGGGACTTTCACATCAGAGCTTATTTCTTGGGTAGCATTGAAAATTGGGTTGGGTAAATGTTTTGTTAGTGGGATGAATTGTAAAGGACCTGCCTAGTATGGGCCAGCAGGCCTCCTGCAGTGTTCCTCCTTTCTTATGTTCTTATGTTCTTATGTAATGAGAACATGTGCAAGTAATGAGAACATGTGCAAGTAACGAGAACATGTGCAAGTAACGAGAAAATGTGCAAGTAATGAGAACATGTGCAAGTAACGAGAACATGTGCAAGTAATGAGAACATGTGCAAGTAATGAAAACATGTGCAAGAAATGAGAAAATGTGCAATAACGAAACAGTGCAAGAACGAGAACATGTGCAAGTAAAGGAATCATTGCAAGTAATGAGAACATGTGAAAGTAACGAAAAATTCAAGTAATGAGAAAAAGGTGCAAGTAACGAAAAAAGTCCCAAGAAATGAGAACATGTGCAAGAAATGAGAACAGGGAAATAATGAAACCCTTTGGGAAAGTAATGAGAAATGGGCAAGAAAATTAAAAACACGTCGGGTAAAGGGGGGAAAAAGGAAAGTAAACGAGAACATTGCAAGAAATGAGAACATTGCAAGTAACGAGAACATGTGCAAGAAAACGAAAAAAAGTGCAAGTAATGAGAACATGTGAAAGGGTAACGGAACATGTGCAAGTAATGAGAACATGTGGCAAGTAATGAGAAAAAGTGCAAGTAATGAAAAACATGTCAAGTAAGAAAAACCATGTGCAAGTAAAAAACATTGCAAGTAATGAGAACATGGCAAGTAACGAGAACATGTGCAATAATGAAAAAATTTGCAAGTAATAAAGAACAGTGCAAGTAATGAGAATGTGAAAGTAACGAGAACATGTGAAAGGGAATAAAACGAGAAAGGGTAACGAAAACATGTGCAAGTAACGAGAACATTGCAAGTAACGAGAACATGGGAAAATTTTGAAAAAATTGCAAGTAATGAAACATGTGCAAGTAATAAAGGAAAAAGTAAAAAAAAAGGAACATGTGCAATTTAACGGAAAATGGCAATAATGAGAACATGGGGAAAGTAATGAGAACAGGGTGCAAGTAATGGAACATGTCCCAAGAATTAAAAACCCATATGCAATTTAATGAGAACAGGGTGCAAGTAACGAGAACATGTGCAATTATTGAGAAAAATGGGGCAAGTAACGAGAACCTGTGCAATTTAACGAGAACATGGCAAGTAACGAGAAAAATGTCCCAAGAAAATGAAAAACATGGGGCAAGTAACGAGAACATGGGGGAAGTAATGAAAACATTTGCAAGAAAACGAGAAACATGGGGCAAGTAACGAGAACATGTGAAAGGGAAAGAGAGCATTAAATTAATGAGAACATGTGCAAGTAACGAAAAAAGTGCAAGTAACGAAAACAGGGTGAAAGTAATGAGAACTTTGGGGAAAAGTAACGGAACATGTGCAAGAAAAGAGAAAAATTTGCAAGAAAAGAAAAAAAGTGAAAGTAACGAGAACATGTGCAAGAAACCGAAAAACATGGCAAGAAAAGAGAACATGTCAAGAAAATAGAACATGTGCAATTTAATGAAAAACATGTGAAAGTAATGAGAACATTTTGCAAGTAACGAGAACATTTTCAATAAGAAAAAATTTTTAAATTAATGAAAACATGTGCAAGAAAGGGGAAAAACTGTGCATGAATAAAACATTTTGCAAGTAATGAAAAACAGGGTCAATTAACGAGAACATTGCAAGTAACGAGAAAAAGCCAAGTAAGGGAGAACATGGGGGCAAGAAATGAAAACCATGTGCAAGTAACGAGAACATGGCAATAACGAAAACTTTGCAAGTAATGAGAACAGTGCAAGTATAGAGAAAAATGTGAAAAGTAAAGAGAAAAATTTTGCAAGTAACGAGAACAGGGCAATAACGAAACATGTGCAAGTAACGAAAAAATGTGCAAGTAATGAAACATATTCAAGTAACGAGAAAAATTGCAAGTAACAGAACTTTGGGGAAAGGGAAATGAAACATGTCCCAAGAAACGAAAAACTTGCCTTTAATAAAGAACATGTGAAAAGTAATGAAACTGTCCCAAGAACGAGAACATGTGCAAGTAATGAGAACTTTCAAGAAAAGAGAAAAAGTGCAAGTAACGAAACATGTAAAGTAACGAGAACATGTGAAAGTAATAAAGAACATGTCAAGTAAGGAGAACATGTGCAAGTAATGAAAACATTTGAAAAGGAAGAAACATGAGCAAGTAACAAAGAAAAAGGCAAAAAAGAGAACATGTGCAAGTAATGAAACATGTGCAAGTAATAAATAACATTTGCAAAAAATGAGAACATGGCAAGTAACGAAAACAGTGCAAAGTACCGAGAACATTTGCAAGAAAAGAGAACAGGGTTCAAGTAATGGGGAACATAAAAGCAAGTAACGAAACATTTTGCAAGTAAGGAAAACATGAAAGTAAGAAAAATGTAAATTTAATGAAACTTTGGAAAGGGTAAGGAACAGGGTGCAAGAACGAAACATGTGCAAGTAATGAGAAATGTGCAAGTAACGAAAACTTTTGGGTGAAAAGTAATGAAACATGTGCAAGTAATGAAAAACCTGGAAAGTAACGAAAAAAAGGTGCAAGTAATGAGAAATTAAAGTAACGAGAACATGTGCAAGTAATAGAAAAAATGGCAAGTAATGAGAACATGTGAAGAACGAGAACTTTCCCAAGTAATGAAAAACATGGGGCAAGTAATGGGGAACATGTGCAATTTCCCAGAAAAGTGCAAGTAACGAGAAAAAGTGCAAGTAATGAGAACATGTGCAAGTAACGGGGAACATGGCAAGAAAAGAAACATGTGAAAGTAATGAGAACATGTGCAAGTAACGAGAAAATGGGGCAATAATGAGAACATGTGCAAGAAAACGAGAACATGTGCAAGTAATTAGAACATGGCAAGTAAGAAACATGGGGCAAGAAAACGAAACATGGGCAAGTAATGAAAAAATTTGGGGCAAGTAATGAAAACCCTGTGAAAAGAAATGAGAACATTTTGCAAGTAAAAGAACATTTTCAAGAAACGTAAAAAAAAAGGGAAAGGGAAAAAGAACATTGAAAGTAATGAGAACATGTCAAGTAAGGGGAACTTGTGCAAGTAATAAAAACGGTGCAATTAATGAGAACTTTTGCAATAACGAAAACATGTCAAGTAAGAGAACAGGGCAAGAAAGGAAACATGTGCAAAAAAAGGGAGAACGGGGGGAAGTAGCGAGAACATTGCAATTAACTAGAACAAAAGAAAAAAAAAGGAAAAACATGTGCAAGTAACGAAACCCAGTGCAAGTAAAAGAAAAAGGCAAGTAAGGGAGAACATTTTGGCAAAAACGAAACATGTGAAAGTAATGAGAACATGTGAAAGAAAAGAAACCTTGAAAGGGTAAGGGAAACATTTTAAATTTAACCCGGAACATGTCAAGTAATGAGAACATGTGCAAGAAAACGAAACTTTGCAAGTAATGAGAACATGGGGCAAGAAAACGAGAACATGTGAAAGGGTAACGAGAACAGGGGTGCAATTTAACGAGAGCATGTGCAATAATGAGAAAAATGTGCAAGTAAGAGAACTTGTGAAAGTAACGAGAAAAATGTGCAATAATGAAAACATGTGCAAGTAACGAAAACATGTGAAAGAAAGAAAACCATGTGCAAGTAACGAGAACAGTGCAAGTAACGAGAACATGTGCAAGAAAACGTAGCAGTGCAAGTAATGAAACATTGCAAGTAACGAGAACTTGAAAAGTAACGAGAAATGTGCAATAATGAGAACATGTGCAAGAAAACGAAAACATTTTAAAGAAATGAAAACAGGCCCCCAAGTACCGAAACTGTGCAAGTAATAGAAAAAGGGTGCAAGAAAATAGAACATGTGCAAGTAACGAGAACATGTCAAGTAATGGAAACATGTGCAAGTAACGAGGCATGTGCAAGTAACGAGAACATGTGCAATTAATGAGAAAAAGTGAAAAGTAACGAAACATGTAAAAGTATAAAGAACATTTTGAAAGTAACGAGAACATGTAAAGTAATGAGAACATGTCAAGAAAATGAGAACATGTGCAATTAATGAGAACATGTGCAAGTAACGAAACATGTGCAAGTAATGAAACATGGGGAAAGAAATTTGAAACATGGGGCAAGTAACGAAAACCTGTTCAAAAAAAGAAAACATGTGCAATTAATGAGAACATTTTGCAAGAAAATGAGAACTTATGCATTAACGAGAACATTGCAAGAAAAGAGAACATGTGAAAGTAATGAGAACATGTGCAAGTAACGAGAACATGAGCAATTTAACCCGAAACATTGAAAGGGAAATTAGAACTTTTGGGCAAGAAAAGAGAACAAGTCAAGTAACGAGAACATGGGGAAATAATGAAACATAGCAAGTAACGAGAACATGGGGAAAAGTAACGAAAACATGTGCAAAAAAGAGAACAGGGCAAAAAAAACCAAAACATTCAAGTAATGAGAACATTGAAAGTAATGAGAACATTTTGCAAGAACGAAACATGTGCAAGAAATGAGAACATGTCAAGAAAACGAAAACATGTGCAAAAATGAAACATGTGCAATAATGAAAAAAGTGCAATTAAAAAAAACAGGGTGCAAGTAACGAAAAAACCCGTGCAAGAAATGAAACATGTGCAAGAAACGAAACATGTGCAAGAAAATGAGAACATGTCAATAATGGAAAAAAGTGCAAGTAACGAGAACATGGGGCAAGTAATGAGAAAATGTCAAGTAATGAAACTTGTGCAAGAAAACGAGAACATATGCAAGTAATGAGAACATGGCAAGAAATAAACATGTAAAAAAGAAACCCGAGAACATATGCAAGAAATAAAACTTTTGAAAAGAAACGAGAAAATGTGAAAGGTAACGAAAACATGTGCAAGTAACGAAACATATGCAAGAAATGAGAACATGTCAAGTCCCAAAACCCTGTCAAGTAATAAACATGGGGCAAGAAATGAAACATGTGCCAAGTAACGAGAACATGTGCAAGAAATAGAACAGTCAAGAAACGAAACTTTGCAAGTAATGAGAAAAAGTGAAAGTAACGAAAAAACAGTGCAAGTAGGGAAAACCCATATGCAAGAAATGAAACAAGTGAAAAAAAATTTGAAACTTTTTCAAGAAAATGAGAAAAAAGTGCAAGTAATGAGAAAAAAGGGGAAAGTAATGAAAAACATGTGCAAGAAAAGAGAACATGTCCAAGTAACGAGAACATGTCAAGTAAAGAAACATTGCAATAACGAAACATGTGAAAGTAATAGAACATTTTGCAAAAATGAGAACATGTGCAAGTAAGGGAAACATGTGCAAGTAACGAAACATGTGCAAGTAATAGAACATGTGCAAGAAACGAGAAAAAGTGCAAAAATGAAAACATGTGCAAGTAATAAAAAACATGGCAATAACGAAACATGGGGAAAAGTAAAAAACATGTGCAAGTAATGAGAACAGGGTGCAAGTAACGAAACAATGCAAGAAGGGAAACATTTTGCAAGTAACGAGAACATTTTCAATTTAATGAGAACATGGGGAAAGGTAATGAGAACATTTTGCAAGAACGAAACATTTTCAGTAACAAAAACATGTCCCAAGAAAACGAAAACATGCAAGTAATGAAACATTGCAAGACCGAGAACATTTGAAAGTAATGAGAACATGTGCAAGTTTTGAGAACATGTCCCAAGTAACGAGAACATGTGAAAGGGTAATGAGAACATGTGCAAGTAACGAAAAACATGGGGCAAGTAATGAGAACATGTGAAAGTAACGAAACTTTTTAAATTTACCGAAAACAAATCCCAAGAAATAGAAAAGTCAAGTAAGGGAAACATTTCAAGTAAAAAAATGTGCCAATTTAATTTGAAACATGTGCAAGAAACGAGAACGGGGTGAAAGAAATTTAAACATGGGGCAAGTAATGAAACATGTGCAAGTAATAAAGAAAAAGGGGCAAGAATGAGAACATGGGGCAGGGGGAAACAAGCAGGTTGAAACACAGGGTTGAAACAGAAAATTTGTAAAAAAGGGGAAATTCAGCATGAAGTTAAAAATAAAGACAATAGAACGGGTCAGAAAACCCAAGGGGGACGGGAAAGGGCGCAAGGGACTAGCCCCCTTTTAAGGGTTTTTTCTATACTAATAGCGGGAGTGTTAGAAATAAGAAAGATAAAGCTAAGATTAAATTTCAAGTGCAGGAAACATAGATATTATTGTTAAAAAAACAAGACTGGCTCAAACGAAAGATAGGGGAGATGCCCTCTTAAGGGCACATCCCAAGGGTTTTAAAATTTTTCCACACCCCGAAAGGGGCAACAGGAAAGGGGGTAGGAGAAGGTTATGTCAGAGACAATTTAAATTGTTGTGTTAGACAAGATATTTAAAAAGAAGCGTCACCAAATTTAATCGGTTTGGGTTTCCCGCTTCTCGAGGGGCCCAGAAAAAACTAATTTTTGGGTGTTAAATTAAAAGGGCCCCCCAAAACTTTATAAGGGGGGTGCAAATAAAACTTCTATGGGACGAAAAACCCTAAGGCATCTACATACGAAAATGTTTTGCAAAAGGGGGATTTCAACAAGGGCAGATTGACTGGGGCAATTTTTACAGGAAATTTTTTAAATCGGGTGACTTTCTTTAAACGATCCAGGGTTGTTTTTTAAAAACATTTGTGACAGAGCCAACAAAAGGGGGAAAAAACCCCCTTACTTGGTTCTTGCCAGTAGGGAAAAACAAAAAAATAATTTTTAGGTTAATGATGAGCTTTGGGGGGGGTTTAAAACAAAACACTATTTTAACATATTTAGGAAATTTCCCCCTAATAATGGAAAACAAGTCCCGTTTCCCCGACTTTTGCTTTGGGTGTTTCATAGGGCTGAAAAATTACTTAGGGGGCGAACTGGGAAAGACCTGACCCCAGGGGTCATTTTTGGGGGGGATGGTTTTCCGATATATGCTTCCAGGGGATAGTTTTTAGCTGCTCAGTCAAATTTTTTTTTTCCAAATAGGGGAAAACAGATCAAACAAAAATGATCCTAAATGGATGAACCCAAAAGATTAAAATATCTGAAAGGGCAAAAAAGAGGCATATATAGGCAAATCAAAAGAGGAAAGGGGGAATTAAAAATTTGAAATAATTCAGTTAAAGAGAGAAATAAAAAAGGGAATTTGAAAAACAAATAGAGATTATGAGGTTAAAGTTTCAAGAGAATTTGAAAACTTAAACCCAAAAGGGTTTTTTTCAGGGATACAGAATTTAAAATCAGGGACAAATAGGGCCCCCCTCAAAAATTCCTCCGGGGCCGCTCCTGACAAGGGTAAGGAAATGTTAAATTTTTAACACATACTTCCTCTCAGTTTTTACACGGGAGGTACCACGATTTTCCCGAAATGAAAATTATGTAGAACGGGACGATAATAAAACGTGCACTTTTAGGGTCACAAGTGACAGGGTCCTTAGGAAAATAGATAAATTAAAAACCTAACAAACCCCCGGGCCCCTGATAACTGTATGCAAGGGTTCAAGGGAAATGTAAAGGGGAGCTTAGCACCCCTTTTGGGCTAATTTTTTAAACATATCACACAAACGGGCAGGGGTGCCAGATAAGGGGAAAATGGCAATGTATCCCTATTTTCAAAACGGTGACGGGGTCCTTAGCTTCAACATAGCCCAAAATAAGCCAACCTCCATAGGGGGAAAATTTAGGAATCAAAAATTTGCCGAGGCAGTTCGTACCACCTTGAAAAGCATAAATTAATCAACAAATCTCACATGGTTTAAAAGGGGGGCGTTCCTGCCTTACAAAATTTTTTAAATTTTTTTTCACTAAGGTATTTGGGGAGGTAATCATGGTAATGAATTGAATTGTTATAGGCTTCAGTAAGGCTTTTGACGGGTCCCACACAAGACATTGGGGAAAAATTAAAGACAGGGAAAAAGGGGAGAAATTTTTCCTGGATAGAGGCAGGTTGACAAATAGGCAGCAGAGATTTGCATAAAGGGGAAGAAATCAAGTGGGGAAGCTCACGAGGGTGTTCCACAGGGGTCTTTTGGGGGCCCCCTGCTTTTCACAACTACAAAACGACATAGATAGGGCATAAAGAGCGACATCGGCAAGTTTGCCGATGACACCAAAATAGGCCGTCGAATTCATTCTGACGAGGGCATTCGACACTCCAGGGAAAATTTGAATAGACTGATGCGTGGTCGGAGAAGTGGCAGATGCATTTAATATAGACAAATGCAAAGTTCAAGTTGGACAGGAAAAAAACCATGCCACTATAAACTAAATAATGTAACTAATATTTACGGGTTGCGAAAAAGATTTAGGAGTTCTGGGTTAGCAGTAATCTGAAACCAAGACAACAGTGCATAAGTGTTCGCAATAAAGCTAATAGAATCCTTGGCTTCATATCAAGAAGCAAAAATAATAGGAGTCCTCAGGTTTGTTCTTCAACTCTATACATCCTTGGTTAGGCCTCATTTAGTTTAAATGCTGCACATTTTTTGGTCACCGTATTACAGAATGGATAAAAAATTCTCTGGAAAAGTACAAAGGAGGATGAAAAAAGATAAACCCATGTATCAGAAACCTTCCCTATGAGATAGACTAAGGGCCCTGAATCTGCACTCTCTAGAAAGACGTAGAATTAGGGGGATATAAATTGAGGGTATTAAGGGGAAGACAAGGAATAAATAAAGGGGATGAAAATAGTGTGCTGAAAAAAATCTAGCCTAGACAGGACCGCAGCAATGGTTTTAATTTGGGAAAAAATTTCCCAGATTCAGGAGGGATATGGGAAAAAGTACGGGGTTTGGTAATAAGTTGTGGATGAGTGGAACAAACTCCCAAGTACCGTAATAGAGGCCAGAACGTTGTGTAGCTTTAAAAATGGGTTGGATAAATACATGAGTAGATGTGGGTGGTGTGAGTTAGACCTGATAGCTTGTGCTAACAGGTAGTTTGCCGTGTTCCTCCCTTAAGTCAATGTGACCTGACCTGACTGGGTTTGGGGTTTGCATTGGCTTAAGCCGGTAGGAGACTTGGGCCCCTGCCTCGCATGGGCCATAGGCCTTCTGCAGTGTTCCTTCGTTCTTATGTTCTTATGTTCCTTATGTATTGAGAACATGTGCAAGAAAATGAGAACATGTGCAAGTAATGAGAACATGGCAAGTAATGAGAACATGTGCAAGTAATGAGAACATGTGCAAGTAATGAGAACATGTGCAAGTAATGAGAACATGTGCAAGTAATGAGAACATGTGCAAGTAATGAGAACATGTGCAAGTAATGAGAACATGTGCAAGTAATGAGAACATGTGCAGTACCGAGAACATGTGCAAGTAATGAGAACATGTGCAAGTAATGAGAACATGTGCAAGTAACGAGAACATGTGCAAGTAATGAGAACATGTGCAAGTAATGAGAACATGTGCAAGTAACGAGAACATGTGGAAGTAATGAGAACATGTGCAAGTAATGAAACATGTGCAGTAACGAGAACATGTGCAAGAAATGAGAACATGTGCAAGTAATGAGAACATGTGCAAGTGACGAGAACATGTGCAAGTAACGAGAACATGTGGCAAGTAATGAGAACATGTGCAAGTAATGAGAACATGTGCAAGTAATGAAACATGTGCAAGAAATGAGAACATGTGCAAGTAACGAGAACATGTGCAAGTAATGAGAACATGTGCAAGTAATGAGAACATGTGCAAGTAATGAGAACATGTGCAAGTAATGAGAACATATGCAAGTAATGAGAACATGTGCAAGTAACAGAACATGTGCAAGTATTGAGAACATGTGCAAGTAACGAGAACCTGTGCAAAAGGGAAACATGTGCAAGTAACGAGAACATGTGCAAGTAATGAGAACAGTGCAAGTAACGAGAACATGTGCAATAATGAGAACATGTGCAAGTAACGAGAACATTTTGCAAGTAACGAGAACATGTGCAAGTAACGAGAGCATGTGCAAGTAATAGAACATGTGCAAGTAACGAGAACATGTGCAAGTAACGAGAACATTTTGCAAGTAATGAGAACATGTGCAAGTAACGAGAACATGTGCAAGTAATGAGAACATGTGCAAGTAATGAGAAAATGTGCAAGTAACGAGAACATGTGCAAGTTAACGAGAACATGTGCAAGTAATGAGAACATGTGCAAGTAATAGAACATGTGCAAGTAATGAAACATGTGCAAGTAATGAAACATGTCAAGTAACGAGAACATGTGCAAGTAATGAAACATTAAAGTAAAAACATGTGCAAGTAAGGGGAACATGTGCATGTAATGAAAACATGTGCAAGTAATGAGAACATGTGCAAGTAACGAGAACATGTGCAAGTAACGAGAACATGCGCAAGTAATGAGAACATGTGCAAGTAATGAGAACATGTGCAAGTAACGAGAACATGAGCAAGTAACGAGAACATGTGCAAGTAATGAGAACATGTGCAAGTATAGAGAACATGTGCAAGTAATGAGAACATGTGCAAGTAACGAGAACATGTGCAAGTAACGAGAACATGTGCAAGTAACGAGAAAATGTGCAAGTAATGAGAACATATGCAAGTAACGAGAACATGTGCAAGTAACGAGAACATGTGCAAGTAATGAGAACATGTGCAAGAAACGAGAACATGGGGCATGTAATGAGAACATGTGCAAGTAATGAGAACATGTGCAAGTAACGAGAACATGTGCAAGTAATGAGAACATGTCAAGTAATGAGAACATGTGCAAGTAACGAGAACATGTGCAAGTAACGAGAACATGTGCAAGTAATGAGAACATGTGCAAGTAAGGAGAACATGTGCAAGTAATGAGAACATGTGCAAGTAATGAAAAACATGAGCAAGAAACGAGAACATGTGCAAGTAATGAGAACAGTGCAAGTAATGAGAACATGTGCAAGTAATGAGAACATGTGCAAGTAATGAGAACATGTGCAAGTAACGAAAACAGGGGCAAGTACCGAGAACATGTGCAAGTAATGAGAACATTTTGCAAGTAATGAGAACATGAGCAAGTAACGAGAACATGTGCAAGTAATGAAACATGTGCAAGTAATGAGAACATGGCAAGTAATGAGAACATTGCAAGTAATGAGAACATGTGCAAGAAATGAGAACATGTGCAAGTAACGAGAACATGTGCAAGTAACGAGAACATGTGCAAGTAATGAGAACATGTGCAAGTAACGAAACATGTGCAAGTAATGAGAACATTGCAAGTAATGAGAACATGTGAAAGTAACAGAAAATGTGCAAGTAATGAGAACATGTGCAAGTAACGAGAACATGTGCAAGTAATGAGAACATGTGCAAGTAATGAGAACATGTGCAAGTAACGAGAACATGTGCAAGTAATGAGAACATGTGCAAGTAATGAGAACATGTGCAAGAAATGAGAACATGTGCAAGTAATGAGAACATGTGCAAGTAACGTGAACATGTGCAAGGAATGAGAACATGTGAAAGTAATGAGAACATGTGCAAGTAACGGGAACATGTGCAAGTAATGAAAACGTGTGCAATTAATGAGAACATTTGCAAGTAACGAGAACATGTGCAAGTAATGAGAACATGTGCAAGTAAGGAGAACATTGCAATTTAACGAGAACATGTGGAATTTAGCGAGAACAGGGGCAAGTAACGAGAACATATGCAAGTAATGAGAACATGTGCAAGTAACGAGAACATGTGCAAGTAATGAGAACATGTGCAAGTAATGAGAACATGTGCAAGTAACGAGAACATGTGCAAGTAATGAGAACAGGGTGCAAGTAACGAGAACCTGTGCAAGTAACGAGAACATGTGCAAGTAACGAGAACATGTGCAAGTAATGAGAACATGTGCAAGTAACGAGAACATGTGCAAGTAATGAGAACATGTGCAAGTAAACGAGAACATGTGCAATAACGAGAACATTGCAAGTAACGAAGCATGTGCAAGTAATGAGAACATGTGCAAGTAACGAGAACATGTGCAAGTAACGAGAACATGGGGCAATAATGAGAACATGTGAAAGTAACGAAACATGTGAAAGTAATGAGAACATGTGCAAGTAACAAACATGTGCAAGTAACGAGAACATGTGCAAGTAACGAGAGAAATGTGCAAGTAATGAAAACAGTGGCAAGTAACGAGAACATGTGCAAGTAACGAGAACATGTGCAATAATGAGAACATGTGCAAGTAACGAGAACATGTGAAAGTAATGAGAACATGCGCAAGTACCGAGAACATGTGCAAGTAATGAGAACATGTGCAAGTAATGAGAACATGTGCAAGTAACGAGAACATGTGCAAGTAATGAGAACATGTGCAAGTAACGAGAGCATGTGCAAGTAACGAGAACATGTGCAAGTAATGAGAACATGTGCAAGTAACGAGAACATGTGAAAGTAATGAGAACATGTGCAAGTAACGAGAACATGTGCAAGTAATGAGAACATGTGCAAGTAATGAGAACATGTGCAATTAATGAGAACATGTGCAAGTAACGAGAACATGTGCAAGTAATGAGAACATGTGCAAGTAATGAGAACATGTGCAATAACGAAAACAGTTCAAGAAAATGAGAACATGTGCAAGTAATGAGAACATGTGCAAGTAATGAGAACATATGCATGTAACGAGAACATGTGCAAGTAATGAGAACATGTGCAAGTAATGAGAACATGTGCAAGTAACGAGAACATGAGCAAGTAACGAGAACATGTGCAAGTAATGAGAACATGTGCAAGTAAAGAGAACATGTGCAAGTAACGAGAACATGTGCAAGTAATGAGAACATATGCAAGTAACGAAACATGTGCAAGTAACGAGAACATGTGCAAGAAATGAGAACATGTGCAAGAAACGAGAACATGTGCAAGTAATGAGAACATGTGCAAGTAATGAAACATGTGCAAGAAAACGAGAACATGTGCAAGTAATGAGAACATGTGCAAGTAACGAGAACATGTGCAAGTAATGAGAACATGTGCAAGTAATGAGAACATGTGCAAGTAATGAGAACATGTGCAAGTAACGAGAACATGTGCAAGTAATGAGAACATGTGCAAGTAACGAGAACATGTGCAAGTAATGAGAACATGTGCAAGTAATGAGAACATGTGCAAGTAACGAGAACATGTGCAAGTAATGAGAACATGTGCAAGTAATGAGAACATGTGCAATAACGAGAACATATGCAAGTAATGAGAACAGGGTGCAAGTAATGAGAACATGTGCAAGAAAACGAGAACATGTCAAGTAACGAAAACATGTGCAAGTAACGAGAAACATATGCAAGTAATGAAACATGTGCAAGTAACCGAGAACATGTGCAAGTAATGAGAACATGTGCAATAATGAGAAAAAGTGCAAGTAACGAGAACATGTGCAAGTAATGAGAACATGTGCAAGTAACGAGAACATGTGCAAGTAATGAGAACATGTGAAAGTAACGAGAACATGTGCAAGTATCGAGAACATATGCAAGAAATGAGAACATGTGCAAGTAATGAGAACATGTGCAAGTAATGAGAACATGTGCAAGTAATGAGAACATGTGCAAGTAACGAGAACATGTGCAAGTAATGAGAACATGTGCAAGTAATGAGAACATGTGCAAGTAATGAGAACATGTGCAAGTAATGAGAACATGTGCATGTGGGAAACAAGCAGGTTGCAACACTAGGGTTGGAAACAGTAAATGTATAAAAGGCATTCAGCATGAAGTTATAAATAAAGACAATAGAACAGGTCAGCAAACAAAGGGGGACAGCAGAGGGCAGCAAGGGACTAGCTCCCTTAAGGTTTTCTATACTAATAGCAGGAGTGTTAGAAATAAGATAGATGAGCTAAGATTAATTGCAAGTGCAGGAAACATAGATATTATTGCTATAACAGAGACCTGGCTCAATCTGAAAAGTAAGAGATGCCTTAATTGTCACATACAAGGCTTAAATTTATTTTCACACTGAAGGTCAACAGGAAGGTGTGAGTAGCGATTATTCAGAGACAATTTAATTGTTGTGTTAGACAAGATATTAAATTAGAACGTCAGCCACTGAATCTGTTTGGTTACAGCTTCTCGAGGGCCGAGAAAAACAATTTTGGGTGTGATTTACGGGGCCCCAAATCTTATAGGGAGTGCAGTAAACTCTATGGGACGAAATTCGTAAGGCATCTACATACGAAAATGTTGTGCTAATGGGAGATTTCAACTATAGACAGATTGACTGGAGCAATTTGACAGGAAATTTAGAGTCGGGGGACTTTCTTGATACGATCCAGGGTTGTTTTTTAAAACGTTTGTACAGAGCCAACTAGGGGAAATAACCTCCTTGACTTGGTTCTTGCCATAAAGGGGAAAAACTAATTAATAATCTTGAGGTTAATGATGAGCTTGGGGAGAGTGATCACAAATCACTCAGTTTTAAAAATATCATGGAATTCCCCTAATAATGGCAAAACAAGTCCCCCGTCCCTGACTTTCGCTTGGCGATTTCATAGGACTGAAAAAATTTCTTAGGTGGGCTGAACTGAATGACCTACTAGGGTCAGGTAGGTGGTGATGGTTGCCGATATGATGCTTTCCAGGCATAGTTCTAGCTGCTCAGTCAAATTATGTTCCAAAAAGGGAAATCAGATCAAACAAAATGATCCTAAATGGATAACAATAGATTAAAATATCTGATTGGGCAAAAGAGAGGCATAAATAGGCAAATCAAAAGAGGAGAGGGGCAATTAAGAAATGCGATATATTCAGTTAAAGAGAGAAATAAAAAAGGGGAATTAGAAAGCAAA
>NW_026488695.1:0-24338 GCF_026875155.1 Cherax quadricarinatus | reverse complement strand
ACAAGAGACTTATGGAGGAAAAATTCGTTCCACTTCCCCAGGGGAGATAGGAAATAAAGAAGAACAAAAACTAGAAAGAAAAAGAAGAAAACCGAGGGGTGTGTGATATATATTTGTACATGTATGTGTAGTGTGACCTAAATGAAAAGTAGAAGTAGCAAGACAAACCTGAAGTTTTCCAAGTTTATGAGACAAAAAGACACCAGAAATCCTACCATCATGTAAAATAATTACAGGCTTCCATTTTAAAACTCGCTCGGCAGGACATTAGTACCCCCTGGTGGTGCTGCTTTCTACCAACCTAATACCAAGGACTCGACAGACTTATTCACCTATAATTTTTACACTTTTTTTTTTTGTCCCCTTTGTTTATACAAAGGAACTATGTATTGCTCTCTTCAGTCCCTAGGTACTTTACCGTCTTCCATACATTTATTAGATAAAAACACTAACCACTCCAAAACTATGTTCCCACCCCGCTTTTAACCCTTAAATGGTCCAAACAGATCAACGTCAAATTCATAGTGCTACAAAAATAGATCTACTTTTTTTACATATTTTCAAATATAACAAAAAAAAAAAATTTGTAGATAAAAGTTTTTTTTACACGTTTTCAAATGTAAAACAAAAAAGAAGATCTACAATTTTTTACATACTTTCAGATGGTGAAAAAACGTATATACTTTGGACCGTTTAAGGGTTAACATTTCTATCTTTATCCCAGCAATCCCAGCTGCTTTACCCCCTTTCATTCTACCAACTGCATTTCCCCCTCATCAAAAACTGGTTCTTTCCTCACTCCCTACAAGATGTTATTCCTCCTTGTCTTAACACAAAATCACAGCTTCCCTATCTTCTTCATCTTTTAACAATTCCTAAAAATATTCCCTCCATTTTTCCCGATACTTCTAACTCTCCAATTAATAGCTCTCCTCTCATATTTTTAACTTTCAAATTCATTGTTTTCTAGGCTTTCTCAACTTATTAATCTCACTCCAAAACTTTTTCTTTACTTTCAACAAAATTTGTTGATAACATCTCACCACTCTCTCATTTGTTCTCTTTTTGCATTACTTCAAACCCCTCTCTTAACTGCTTTTTTTTTTCATTTACTTTTCCCTCCTTTATCACTTCTACTTTGTAAAAACCCTCTATATGCTAACTTTTTCTCTCTTCCCCGTTCACTCCTCTTCCCTCCTGCACTCACTTTCCTGTAACTCCAAACATCTGCTGAACACTCTAACACTACATTTTTAACCCTTTTCAGGTCCAGAGGCCAAATTTCAAAGTGCACACCAGGGTCCAAGAAATTTTCAAAGAAAATTTTTGTTATTTTTTCTTATGAAATGGTAGAAGAATCTTTTTCTGAAGGTAATAAAAAAAAAGTATGATGTTTGATGGAAAAATTGACGAAATTATGCTCGCGAATTTTGATGCGTCAGCGATATTTATGAATCGGCGATTTTGCCGACTTCGACTCCTATTTAGGCCAATTACATTATTCCAGTCGACCAAATTCTTAGCTGTTTCACTAGTATTACTTCTATTCTATTGATTGGCACAATAAGTCGCCCAGTCAACTGTTTCAACCACAAAATAAAGTGATCAGAAATTGGTAACTTGGCCAAATTTAACACAAGGTTCAAAATATTCCAATTTCAAAATAGGGTCCAGAATAAACAATGCAGGCATTCCTGGCACTGAACTAACATTTTCCTCTGTTCATTTGTTATGTTTTGAGGCTTTACAAATGAAATTCCATTTTGATTTTTTATTCACATAATGAATTTTTATTTAAACCAAAAAATAGAAGATTACTGTTATGCAATTTGTAATATTTGTATAAATATCATCACCACATTTGTGAATGTATATTAGACAAATCAGGTGGCGTGTATTAGACGTGTGAGGTCGTTTGTTTACTCTTGAACATTGACAAAAATTTAACATTTCCGCTGCTTTGAGCTCAGTTTCAAGCCATTTCCCATGCTAAAACCAATCAAAATCATCTCTATTCTCTGTAATATATATTCCATTCTATGAAATGAGACCAAAAATTGCAAATATAACTATAAAAAACATACGAAAAAACACTGCAAAGTCGCTGTTTTAATCGAAAATCACGGTCTCAGTTTTTTTCTCTCATTATACACTGTGTGCTGCAGGATTTGTTTTATGAGGTGCACACATACCACATAGATGTATTCTCTCATATCTAGGCCCAAATTTACCACTCACAGCTTATCAGAGTGAGCTGAGCTCATGGCGTAGATCTACGGTTTGGACCCTGAATGTAAAGCCGTAGATCTACGGCACAGACCCTGAAAGGGTTAAATTTACCCCATACATCTACCCTATTGCCTATACAGTGGACCCCCGCCTTACAATCAGCTTCCATTGCGACCAATTGTGTAAGTGTATTTATGTAAGTGCTTTTGTACGTGTATTTTTGGGGGTCTGAAACGGACTAATCTAATTCACAATATTCCTTATGGGAACAAATTCTTTCGGTAACGGCACCTGAACATACTTCTGGAATGAAATTATATCATAAGGCGGGGGTCCACTGTACTCTCAGTAGCCCATCTATCTCCAATAGTTGTTTATATCTTACCCATAAATGTCTCCTCCTTTAGTTTATAAGCCTTCCCCTCTCTTACTTCCTGCTTCCGTTTTCCTTGTATCCCATCTACCTTTTACTCTCACTGTAGCTACAACTAAAACGTCATCAAATATATCTCTGGCCCCTCTATAAACATTACATCCTGAAGTCTACCTAACAGTCTTTTATCTACCATTAAGTAGTCCAACAAACTATTGTCATTATGCCCCTATATCATATCTTGTATACAGTAGGGCCCCGCTTTATGGCGTTTTGCTAATACGGTCATTTCAAATTATGCCCAAAACACACTATACGCTCACCCCACCTGTCTTTCTAATACAGTCTCCGTGCCCCACCCTGTTGTTTACATTCTATGTGAGATCCGTAAGCACTAAGTCTCTCCATTATGTCTGTAAACTCCAAAATTCAGGTGTTTTTAGAAGTTATTTCATATTTTATATATACTCTGGTAATTATACTTATGTATACCTGTACCTAAATAAACTTACATACTGTGCTGGCATGCAGGTACACATTAAAATCAGTAAGAGTGTCTTATGTCTCGAGACGTCATATTAGTAATGATAATAATAATCACCGAGTCTCATCAAATGTTGTATATTACGTTAATATACAGTGGACCCCCGGTTAACGATATTTCTTCACTCCAGAAGTATGTTCAGGTGCCAGTACTGACCGAATTTGTTCCCATAAGAAATATTGTGAAGTAGATTAGTCCATTTCAGACCCCCAAACATACACGTACAAACGCACTTACATAAATACACTTACATAATTGGTCACATTCGGAGGTAATCGTTATGCGGGGTCCACTGTACATATTTTCACTAATCCATCTATGATATTTTTTCAAAATTACATAATAAACACGATGCATAACATATAAATAAGATAAATACAACCCCACAGTAGAATAAATAAACATAAATATGAGATGTGGTAGCCAGATGACTGCACAAATGATGCCATATTAGAAATAATAATAATAATAATAATTATCACCGAGTCTCATTAAATGTCGTATATTACGTTAGTATACACATTTTTATTAATCCATCCATGATATTTTTTTCAAAATGTATGCTAAACACGATGCAAAACATATAAAGATGATAAATACACCCCACAATAGAATAAATAAACATAAATGTGAGATGTGGTAGCCATGACTTTTATGAGTGACTGCAAGAATAACATTTTCTCTAGTCCAACATCAGAGAAAATGTGTTACTGGGGGTAACTGTAGACAATTATTCGTTTCGTATGTAAGTAAGTTTATTCAGGTATACACAAATACAGTTACATAGATTATCATACATAACAGCATATGTGTAGAGAACCTAGGATAACCCAAAAAAGTCAGACAGAGTGACTTATTTCCATTGCCTTCACTCAGAGCATTATTTCTTCTAAAAATGGTGTTACATGCGAATGGGAGTGTTCTTCTTTATTTATTCTACCGTATCAATGTAGAGACAACTTGTACACAATGTAACTTGTACACAAACCAGACTGTACACTTTGTGTGTTTACAAAACTTGCGTTCGCCCTGGTTTGTTACATAACTCTGCGCCTGTCCTCCCTCATGTACTCATTCTCTCTCTCTCTTGTTTACATATATTTGTTTTATCTCGTTTACCCTACATTAAGCCTACAAATATTTTAAGGTAAGTAATGAGTGAACTGTTAATGCATTTTATCGCTCTGGGATGCTTAAATATCATAGAATAGTATGTGTGGGTGGGTTGGCCTAGTATGGTAGCCTGGCTGACTACCATACATACTACACTTGATTTCTTACAATAAATACTACTCATCTAACCCTAGATTAAATGTAATAGAATATTATGTGTAAGTAGGGTGGCCTGGTATGGTAGCCTGGCTGACTACCATACATACCTTGATTTCTTACAATAAATACTAACTGTCTCACCCTAGATTAAGACTACAAATATTTTAAGGTAAGTAATGAGTGCACTATGTGTGTATTTTACTTTTTTATTGTTTTTTGATGCCTGGTTCTATTGCTAACTTAATATATGTTAGTGTAAACTTGTTATCTAGTGTTTGTATACATTTATAAGGGGAAAAAAGGGTGTTTCACTTTACGGCGATTTCCACTTTAACGGCGGTAGCCTGGAACCTAACCTGCCATATAAGTGGGACCCTACTGTACTTATTTATCCTCTGTTTCTTAGAATATGTATTACCTATAACCAAACCCCTTTCTATACAAAGTTCAGTCAAAGGCTCCCCATTATCATTTACACTTGGCACACCCAAACCTACCTACCACACCCTCTCTAAATGTTTCTCCTACTTGAGCACTTAGGTCCCCTACCACAGTTACTCTCTCACTTGGTTCAAAAGTTCCTACACACTTGCTTAACATCTCCAAAAATCTATCTCTTTCCTCTACACTCCTTTCTTCTCCAGGTGCATACACACTTATTATGACCCACTGTTCACATCCAACTCTTTAATCCACATATTCCTTGAATTTATATATTTATATTTCCTCTTCTCTTTCCATAACTGATCTTTCAAAATTATTGCTACCTTTCCTTAGCTCTCTTTCAGATACTCCTGACTTAATCCAATTTATTTCTCCCCACTGAAACACCCCTACCCCCTTCAGCTTTGTTTTGCTTAAAGCTAGTACATCCAACTTCTTTTCATTCATAATATTAGCAATCATTTCTTTCTTATCATCCACAGGAACATTATTATCCTACGATCTACTATATATAGAACAGCCATAGTACACTTCTTATTAAGTTTGTATTTACATAACTAATTTACATTATCCAATTCTCCTGTTAATAAATGCAAAGGATATTGTATTGAGTTCACATACATTTAGCTCTCTTGTAAAGCTCCTCTGAATAGTGCAATTTTTTTACATGCAATTGAAAAGTATCTAGAATTAAATAGCATGTGACAAGCCTTTGTAGTACATGCTATTCCGTTTTGGATGCACCTTTTCAAGTGTATGTGCAAAAAGTCACACCATAGTTTGGGATCTGGCAGTGAATACATCATAATATAGTCAAGCATAAATGTACAGTATTTAATAAAAATCTAGTAATGTGATTGATATGATGTCAATTGTAATGCTTTATTCTCACCATATAGTAACCCACAGTCTTCCTGGCATGGCTTGGGCCCTTTAAATATAGAGGACTGAATGACAAAAGGTTGTGTGTGTGAGGAGCACAAACAATAAACTGGCTAGGCTGGCCTACTGCTCAAGAACAACGAAAATGGACAGGTTCTGGACATGGCTGCTTTGTCCCATACCAGACAAACATGGACATTAACAGACTTGCCTGATAATTCAGAAGACAACTGGACACTATTGCTACTGACAAAATGCAGAATCACTCACTTTCGTCCATTCTGTTTGATAATTAGAGCATTTGTCCAAAATTTCCAAAATCCGTCATTGAGAGGTTTACTATATATACATTAGGAAAGGGCAAGAGTAAAAGTCTAGGGAAAGGACTCTTCATGTTATATACTAATTACATTCCAGGTATACTCAGGGTGTCTTGAAGTTAACAAAGGGTTCTTCATCCTAGGAATTAGAGCTGCTCTCATTTTTTTTTCATCAAATTGGATTTCCTCCCATTACCAGGTACTAAATAGTCTTCTGTGGGTTTAGTGCTTCCCAATAGTAGTAGTAATAATAATAATTGTAATAATCTTCTTTCAGCAAACTGCCACTTATGACACACATGGCTTATGGAGGAAGAATTTCTTCCACTTCCCTATGGAGAATAATAATAATAATAATAATAATAATAATAATAATAATAATAATAATAATAATAATAATAATAATGAGTTCATAATAATAATCTGCACTTCTAGAGATTTCATTAACTCTGCTCATAGCTGTTGACCCTTTCCACCTAAGTACTAAATAAGTATGTGAGTGTTGCAAGCTGTTGTCACTTGCGTCTTGAGGGTAGTAGTGATAGACCTTAGGGCTGGGCTTCAAAATGATCTGATGTAAGATAACAACTCTTAGCTCTATATTCAATGGGCTATAAAAGAAAGGATTGTCTTATTCAGTTTCTTATTTAGAAATATTTTGGAGAGTGTTAAAAATCATGAATTTTGACTTTATGTGCTCTTTTTATAATAGTTTTTTTTATTTATCTTCAATCTTTTAATGCAAATTAGTTAAGTTAAAGCTTTAGTTACTTATCCCAAAAATATTTCAGCCACTTCCAGATATATTCATTGGTATTCAAGTCAGTATACCAAACAACACAGAGAAAATTGATGAGCTGAAAAGATATGTTATAGCGTATCCTTTTTATATATAGAAAAGATATAATGTGTGAGGTAAGTGGCTTGACTCCTGTGTCTTTATTCCATTTAAAAATTTACT
Organism: Cherax quadricarinatus; assembly: GCF_026875155.1. NCBI lineage: Eukaryota > Metazoa > Arthropoda > Malacostraca > Decapoda > Parastacidae > Cherax > Cherax quadricarinatus. The sequence goes on along the minus strand of NW_026488695.1, from coordinate 17,313 downwards.
GTACTGTTCTTGAAATAGAAAATAAATTTTGTGTAAAATAAAGATTGGTGAAAATTAACCAACTTGATATGGAATTATAAGGTGTTCAGTTAAAGAGGTAAGATAGTAGGCTTGTCTTCAGTGTTTTTATTTCGATAGCTGTCTCCCACTGAGGTGGGGTTTCTGGAGGGAGATTATCTGGAGAGAGTTCCGGGGGTCAACGCCCCCGCGGCCCGGTCTGTGACCAGGCCTCCTTAGGTCAGTGTCCCAGGATGCGACCCACACCAGTCGACTAACACCCAGGTACCCATTTTACTGATGGGGAACATAGACAACAGGTGGAAAGAAACACGTCCAATGTTTCTACTCTGGCTGGGAATCGAACCCAGGCCCTCACCGTGTGAAGCGAGAGCATTAACCACCAGGCCACCAGAGCCCCAAAGAAGAAAATACATTAACCATCATTCATTCGATCATTATCTTTGAATTTTGTTTTTAACTCAGTGGCCATCTCCCACCAAGGCAGGGAGACCCAAAGAAGAAAACGTATTCACTGACTTAACTCATTTGCTGTCTTTCTAGAAATTAGCAGACATCATAGTCAAAGTGCCCCCTCCAACTCCAATATGCCTACTCCTCCTTCAGAGTGCAGCACTACCCTTTCCACCTCCTGGACTCAAGTCTGGATAACCAGTTCCCCTGAATCCTTTATAAAAGTTCTTGTACTCACACTCCAAGCACTTCCATTAAAACTACTTGTCTCCATTCACTCTTATCAAACCCTACTCACTCTACCCTGTGGATGTTTGAAAATATGCTGGGAGAAATAAATTTTGAAATTCACTATTATAAAACTGTGGCATGCTTTTCGTTTGGTGCTTTTTACATAAAAGGGGCAAAAAACTATACCACTTTGTTGCATTCTTGCAGTTATTGATTGATTCCCAGTAAGTACTTTTTTGTCATAAGAAATTTAATGCTTGTGTGGCCTTTGCATTATTTTTTATTAAGAAGGATCATGCAATCTCCATAAAATTATAAAGTAAATATAAACAATGATTTTTTAATTGACTGCATATGAAAGTACAGTGGACTTTACTTAGGAGTTTAATCGTTCTGTGCCCTTTGGGCTCGATCTCGTTTTTACCCCGTTCGTTGAGTCATTTTCCTCTTTTTAAATTAATTGAAGGGAAATTTTAATCTTCCATTTTAATTCACTACGACAAAATAGGTGGACCCCGGTTAACACCTGGATCGGATAGCACAAAATCAGATAACGCCTTGTTTTGGAAATAAAAAAAATTGGCTCAGATAAACACCTGAAAACTCGGTTTGGAGCTTTCGTCCCGAACGTGTCCGTGGGCGGGCCCGGCCAGTCACCAGTCTACCGCCAGTGTGCCATTTTTTACAAAGCCAGTGAGGATGATTCTACATGTAACATATGATATATTTTGTATTATTTCATTGTTTTTGGTGCTTGTAAACTGCTAAATATACCACCATGGGCCCCCAAAAAAGCTTCTAGTGCCAGCCCTATGGTAAAGAATGTGAGAAACACATAATTTAAGAAAAAGTTTGTAGAAAGTACGAAAGTGGTGGTGGTAGTGATTGTGGTAAGGGGGGTTTGGGGGGTTTGCAATGGGGGTAAGGTGGTAGTGATGGTAGTTTGAGGGTGGTAGAGATTTTTTGATGGTGGTTTTGAAGGTGGTATTGATGGTTTGGGAGGGGTGGTAGTGATGGTGGTAGAGGGTGGTAGTGATGGTGGTAGCAATGGTGGTAGAGGGTGGTAGCGATTGCGATGGTAGCAGGGGGGTGGTAGTGATGGTGGTAGAGGGGGGGTAGCAATTGTGATGATGGTAGAAGGTGGTAGCAATTGTGATGGTGGTAGAGGGTGGTGGTGGTAAAGGGTGGGGAGTGATGGTGGTAGAGGGTGGTTGCAATTGTGATGGTGGTAGAGGGTGGTGGTAGAGGGTGGTAGCGATGGTGGTAGCAATGGTGGTAGTAGAGGGTGGTAGTGGTTGTGATGGTGGTATGGTGAGGCTGCCAGTTCTGACAAAAAAGTGGCTGAAAAATATGTGCAGGACTTTTAAAACCCTTTCAGGGTCAGCAGGCCCTCTCCCAAACTGTTCTCAAGGTCGCTAAAATTCGAAAAAAAAAAATGATTTTTCTTTTTAAAAGATGTTTTTTTTTCTGAATTTTATAGGCAAACAAAAAAAATTTTACCATCAGTACTTACCGAGATATGGAGGGCGTTGAAGTTGATTAGAAAATGACCAGCATACGGTAAAATCGCCCACTGCCAGTCACCCGGGATTAGTTTTTTTTTATTTTTTAGGTACTATTTTTGTATTTTTTTTTTTTTTTTTTTAATTTTTTTTTCCAAATAAAATTTTTATGGCCTGTGAGACCAATATAAGCACTGTTTTGTAAGTTATTTCTTTTTCTATACTATACATAACTGCGTTAAACACTGTTGTCACTTTTTTTGTTTACAAAAAATATTTACAATGTTGTTTATTACTTTTTTTCTATATTTTATATACACATATACAGTCACAGGACATGATTTTAGAAGTTTTTGAAATGTGGTGTCATGCACAGTGGTGTTTTACACTCCTCACACATAAAACGAGAGTCTCTTCGTTGTTGTGGGCGTTTTTTTGTAAGTGCACAAACCGCAACACCTTAGTTCTGAGCCTTTTTCTTGAAAGCATAGCAGGTCATTTTTGTTAGGAAGTGATCACCAATGCTTCAGATGAGAAGTAGTTTAGTATGATAATTACGTGGGGCGTTTTCTATTCAAGGTGCTGTTCCATTGTAACTTGATTATTATTTGTCTGATGACAGACAAACAAATTTCTCCATAGGTGGTTTGTTTCCTGGTCCTCATCTTAATATATTATTACTAGCAGTTGAGCATGTAAATGCCAGCATATGGAAAAAGAGTTTTATGTACCACTTATAACTCTTGCAAACACAATCAGCAAACCAAATCTGCATGTCACATTTGTCACTGAGTGCATATGAGGGGTGTAGTCAGTAACAGCTGCAGGTTTTAGAATGGTTTCATTGCTTTCTCTAGCTGCCTGCCAGTGTCTGCCATTTCATTAGGTTGAACTGATACAGTGTGAACATCTCGTTTGCATGCCCCACCGAATGCCATGATGTCATTGGCACAACGCCTGCACCACACCTGCTACGAGTGCCGGCGTCGAACCTGGGCATAATGTTTTGCGATTTGCATTGCAACTGTGCCACACACATCTGTCCATTTTCACTAGCAAGATAGCACTGAGTAAGGGGGTTGTGTCTCATGTTATCAGTATATAATATATGTCCCTTACCAATATGGTTTCCATCATTGTTCTAACCACATCACCAGAGATACCCAGTAACTTCTGGTATCCGCCATGTATTATTTCACAGTGTACAACAGTTATATCCAATCAATACCACTGGTAACACTCACAAAGCACAAACAACCTTTATACCAAAAGCGTTTCCTCGATGCTTTGGTATGTATTGCTGAATGAGAGTCGTCCTTTAACAGAATCAAAGACTCATCAGTACCAAGCTTCCCTGAAGGGATAAAAAACATATTTGAATTGTCTGTTTTCAGATACACAAACACATTCCTAATCTTGTATAACCTGTCGTTTTCTGTCAGCCTGATTTTGTCTGAAAGTGAGCATACGAATAGTACACCAAATCAATTCTCTCGTATTATATCACTGAAACCTTGGGTTGGCAATCAGGGCAGTCTGTTGACCAGTAATGATTTCACACTGTGATTATACAACACATTGGCATAAGCATTGTTATTGGCAAACAAAAGATACATCTCAGCCACAGTTTGTCTCCTACCACTGGTGAAGCATGAGTTTGGTGAAATTATAGAGTTAGCCATGGTGAACGTCGTAGTATCTGTTGCTTTCCCTGACAATAATCCATCAAGGGGTCATCAAAAATAACTCGAATCATTCCAGTACATGTGGCATTGTTCCTAAGTATTACAAGATGGCCGTATTCCCTTTTACACCTACCATTCAAAGTGATGGGATTGGAACAAATTTGGCAGCTTCCTGCCAAACCCCCAGGTGCGGTCGTGCTGGTAGGTACTGGATATTGACAGAGGTTGTGTTGTTGAGGTTTTGGGTTTTGGAGGACTGGTGGTGGTAGGAGGGTGGGGATGTGGCCTTTGTTGTAGATCAGCTGAGGTGCAGCGGCGTGGGGGCAAGCATGGCCTCACGGCTGGTGCTCGTCACTGCGCCCGGCACCACCACTACCACCACCATCCACATTTTTCCATCCCCAATTGCAACACTGATCATCTTCCTTTTCCACTGTTCCTGTTTGTACAGCCACAGATGTACTCCGAGATGTACTCCTTCCCCTTGGAATAGCATATGCACACCAACCAGAGCGCATAAATCGTCGTTGTGAAGGCATACTCAGCCCTGGAAACATCGTTCAGACAGTATTACTCAGGCTGGCTCCTCCTCAGGAAAATTAATGAATAGAAAAGAAATAATAAAATCACAAAGATAAACACTAATATTTATTAAATCAAACATAAAACAATAAAACATGAAAGGTATATCCTATTTTGAAAGAAAAATGAAAATTAAATAATAAAAATAACATTTAACTCAACGCAATATCACTGGCTGTCTGTGTTGGTGACACTGTTGTTGAAATCGTAGCCGTTGCAGATGAAGGGGGGGGTCGCAGGTGTTGTGACCATCCACTTGGCTAGTTCCTTTCACGTATACCAGTGAGTAGTATTCCGAAGACAGGAAACAGGTTCTTTAAACCGCTGCAATTGCTGTGGAGTAACGTCCCTGCAATTTCATACAGGTGCACAGTACTTAAATGCAAAATGGGAATATCTGGACATTAAGTCCTTCTCCTTTTCTGGCTCGTTGATTGCCAGGTGACCCACTCTGACACCAAGAGTTAAGTGTTGGGAGCTGTGAGTCGAGAGATTTACTGTTTGACCCAAGCCCACACTTCACCTTTCGAGGGGGGAGGAAGAAGGGAGGGGAAGGATAGCGGGAGCTAGACTGACCCTACGTTATACAACACCGCATTCAAACTAGATCTCTTTAGGGTGGGGAGAAAAGTGCGGGAAAAAATTGAGCGTGACTCACCCTACCTTAACTAGTAAGCCAGCAACGGATCACAGACTTTCGGGAGGGGGAAGAAAGTGCGGAGCTTGACTTACCCTAACCTTAACTAGTAGCCGGCCAATAAACTATCCGTTACAAATATCTCCTACTCCAATCTATTGAACTTTCCCTCACACACCCCCATACAAGACTATTGTTCAAGGAGTATAAGAAAAAAGGCTAGGAAAAAGTTTCTAAACATTTGGAAGTCGCGTAAGGCAACAAATCTTCTACTTACTGAGTCCAGAACGACTTAACCAGTCAGAGAAATAATTGGATGAACCATTAATATACACATATGGAACTTAAAAGCCTGAGTGCCAATGTTCCACCTCAAGAGCACTGTTGGTTCCCATAATAAAGAGTGACTAGGTATAACAAAGGTTTGTGGTCCGTTTCCTAAAATGGATTTCTTTTCCCAGCAAATAAAATTTAAGTTTGGAGGATACCCACACAGAGGGCTTAAACATTCCTTTTCCAATTGGGGTATCTTTCTCTGCGGGAAGGAAGTTTCCGGCTTAGGAAGCCATACAGGGAAGGGCGTAAACCATCATGGTATTTAGTAATCATACCGCACCTAAGCCAGTATTGAGGCATCATTTTCTCAAACAAAATGTTTTTATTAATATCTGGAATCGCTTAATTACAGGTCTTTCGAGAAAGATACTTTTAATCTCATTTAAACCTTTCCCAGCTATGTCGAAAAGTTCAAGAGTTCCTTCACAGACTTTTTAAAAGGAAGTCCGATACGATCCTTAAATATCATCAGAGATTCGGGAATAAAAACCGTGCATAAAAATTTACAGAACCAAGAAAGCTACGCATGAGCTCTTGGTTATTATAAAAGTATCAGTCCAAGATGGTCTAATCTTGATTATAACCAAGGAAGCATTTACTTCGGCTTTGGCAGTGAGGCCATGTGAGCGTAACCTAACGCAAAACTGATGTTAATGTTTGGATATGTTCGCGCCCAACGTAGATGTCATTACGTAAAATGTTATCCAAAATAAACTGAAACCATGTGCATATTTACCCAAGACCTTTCTCATCAGTCTCACGTAGGTAGCGACAGGCAGTTACCAACCGAAAGGCATAGTTCTATATTGCAATTCAGTCCTTGGTGTGTAGGAAAAAGCGGTGTACTGCTTAGAAGAAGTATCTAACATTACTTGATGATATGCCTGCGCAATATCAATCTCTGAAAAGAGGAAGGAGTCCCATAAAAATTTGTGTCGATCGCTATCTATTAAGGCATAGGCTCAGCATCCCACCGAGTTATAGCATTAAGGCCTCTGAAGTCAATAGCAAGTCTATATGAATTAGTCCTCCTTCTTAAACCATGACTACAGGTGAAACAAATTTATATGAAAGATACTGAAGATTCAATGATCTTTAGTTTAATAATTAGTCTACCTCTCCGGGTCAAAATGCCCATCCCTAAGGTGAACTGGAACTGAGTGTTAATTTTTTCTTTTTGAAGGAATTGTCCGTCACTAAGTCAATCTTATGTCAACCGTGGAGGTATCACCTGGAATATCAGTAAAGACGTCGAAAAGTCTCACACATTGAGTATTCATGCTCTTATGGTCAACCAAAGATTCATTAATATTAATTTGGTGCATCCAAGTGGTCAAAAGGTCACCAATCATATATGTCTTCATTCCTAGTCCTAAGATAGAGGTGTCATATGCACAACATTCTCAGTTGTCTTATCAAGTTTTGTGGGAAAAACTAAGTTCCAAAGTTGTGTTTAAGGCAGTTAACCAAATTCGATTCGGTAAATTCTTAAGATGTTGATATTATAAAGCTAAGTGTTTCCCCTTGACCTTCTATGAGGTGTCAACTTTCCCACAAAATTTTAAATACTTTATAATGGACCTTTCCATGCTACTAATAATTTATTGACTTGATAGCAAAGTACACAATAACATTCATCACCTACTTTAAAAATGTCTCCTCGACTTTGGAATCTAAATAGGTTTTTGTACTGGTCATTGACAAACTAAAGTTTTTCGAAACTATGTCAGCGGTCTCCTCAATTTGGATCTAAGGTCAAGGAGAAACTGTTAAGAAGACTGAACCTCAGCATTTTTACCTCCTCATTAGTCCATAAAGTCCATGAAGGAATGACAGTGGACCTCTGTCCTGTCTACCATAGAGAAGTTCAATAAGGTGAAAACCCCAAAGAGTCACTGGGAACTTCCCTCATGGCAAACAAAGCACAGGTAGGTAAGATGGCCACTCCTTAGTTTAAAGGAGCAAAGTTTTCCTTAAAATGGACTTGAGAATCGAATGCTGGCGGCGCCAATTTTCCTCCCATTACAGCTGTGATGATAGGTGTTGTGAAGAGAGCTTCACTCCCAGAAGTTTGGTAATAGTGATGTTGCAGATAAGTCAGATGTGAATTGTGTTCCGCACGGTCAGACAAAATTTTACTCTAGGATGCCCACTCTGGAGAAGATGGACAAAAGGGCATCAGCCTACCTCGTAAGTAGTTATGGTCTTTAAAGGTATGGCTTCAGGGAAAAACTCGAAGTACATAATCAACTAAAGTTAATAATATATCTATGTCCCCCCAGATGAAAGTGGAGATAAAGGACCAACTATGTTCAAATAGCACTTTTTCAAACGTTTACCGGGTAAAGATAGGCATTTTGACGCATAGGTACTCGCCTGGTACCGATCGGGAGGATGACAGTGGCAAACTTTACATGATCTACAAAAGGTAGTGAAATCTGAGGACATTTGGGCCAACAATAGTTTCCTCTAATTTTACAACGATGTGAGAAATGTCCGGCCGCAACTGGCAGTTCATGAGCCATTAAGAACAGTCCTCTGCATTGACTTAAACGCTAAGATGGAATATCTATTTCATCTGATTTATATTTGAATACTGACCTTGTACAAGATTTACCTTTTATATATTCAAATTTATATGAAAAGTTTTTTTCCTTTGGATAACATGATTTGTTTTAGCGGCATTATGCAATTCTGAGAGATAAGGGGAATTACGTTGTAACTTGGACAAAGGAGTCCTTCGATATATCTAAAGGCTTAAAGTCAGGGAAAATCCAAAGGATGGAAGTAGTAGAACCGTGTGGGCTTTGTCTGAGCATAGTCAAGACATTTAGGTATCGGAGGTGATAATCTTCACTTTCAATCTAACAAGTGAACCGTGATCCTACGTACACCTCGCTTTCCAGAGTAGCATCACTGTTTATACATCCCACACATGAATCTCACGAGACCATTGTCTCATCTGAACTTTCGAGGGCTTCTCTGACTCCACAGTAGAGGATCTGTAAAACACTTATTTTCCAACTTAGGTGATAAAGGTCAACCTCAGAAGGAAAAAGGCACCTTTTCCCATTACATATTTAGTACGGAGCAAGAAGTGATGGGAGCTAAGTACGGCTTCGGACCAACCGTGAACCATTTATACTCCTAATGCTAACAACGGATGGTAGGAAAAGTGGTCCGACGGCACCCAAGTAGTCCTGAAAGTATAGCAGAGAATGAGTTTTTCTTTTAAGGTTAGGGAAACAGCTTATCAGAAAGACTAACATGTGCATCCAGTGTCTCTTAAAAATGGTAGATACATTAAGTCCATTAACTGTCTCCTGAACAGAAGTTTTTTTTTTTGGTGAGGGGGGGGGGCTTGGGTCAGAGACAGTCTTTAAAACATCTTCCCAAACTTTTTGGACCTTCTAAGAAGGACAAATCTGGACGTTTATGTCCTTAACACCTACAACAAATGACAAACAAGAATAAAAAGAACTAATTTGTACTTTCCACTAGAGGCTGGATTTCTTAAGTACTGATGAAAACCCTTACCCTTAGGGTTTCGATTCCCTTTAGGTCTTTATAGGAATTGTGAGCCTCACATACAGGTCAGCACCTCACAACTTCCCAGCTTTAATCAGGTTACGTCTCTGATGAAAGTTCGTCATTTTGGTGATGAAGAGCTGTCAGGCAAACTTGGGGGTCCAAAACCCCCCCCAACCATGAAGTCTCTAAGAGATTCATAACTGTGATCAATTCCTGAACTATCTAGTCCAAAAGTCGAACAAACGAAAGAGTGTTACCTGTAACTGTTGAAAGTACTGGCCAGGCTGTAAGGTGGCATACCTGAAATCTTTCCTGAAGAATAGTGGATTTTTGATATGCTTTAAAGGTTGCCTCATAGTAGGTTATAATTACAATAGATATCCTGTACAAAGTTGCCATAGATATTCGAAAGCTGTACGGAAAATAACATTCCTAACCTGGTAGCCCAGTGTCAGTAGGCCATTCACAGAGGTAGCGGTATTTTCAAACCTGATAATTATGAAGTTATGTCTTCCCTCTCTTGAAGGGTGGTAAATTAGGTGGTTGGAATATTTCACTGACTGCACGTTGTTCCATTACTCTTTACCTCTTAATTGTTTTTGGTAAAAGGTAACGTTTTATTCTCTAGATTCAAGGCGAATTTTTTTGAGCTCGCGATCATTTTCATCTCTCTATTAACTCAAGTTCTCTAGTCTTTTTCTTCACTTCTCTAGCTTTTTCTTCACGTTCTCTAGCTTTTTCCTCAACTCTCTATCCATTGCTCTTTCCTCAGGTTTCCCTTAATGTAACTTGTTCCTCACGTACTCTTCCTCTCCTCACGATCAAGATCTATCCCACGGCTTTTTTTTTGGTCTTCTCTCTCTCTTTCTAACTGTCTTTCTTGTTTTTCTTTCGATTCTCTCTCTCCTCCGTGTCCTTTTCCCTCTCTCTTTTCCCCTTTCTAAACTGTCTTTCTTCTCTCATCAATTCGTCTCTCTTTCAAGTCTTTCCCTGGATCTTAGCACTAATGAAAGATTCTAAATTTTTTTTTTTTTTTTTCCCAGTTATTCCTAACCTACTTTCCATCTATTCATTCCAAAACTGTATTCCTCCATACTTGCAAGAATCACCTTAAAACTATCTGGGAAATGAACCGGTATTAAAGAAAACGGAGGGTTCAATTCCTGCTTCCGCTCAAACTATAAATAAACCAGAATGCTCGATCCCTGCTTCAATTAAACAATATGTAATTTAAAAGAAAACGAAGGTTCTATGCCGCTTCCAAGCAAACAGTAAGTAGAATGGGGTCCCTTGACCGATCCCAATCTTCTGCACCAAAAAATCAAGAGTGTCCTATGACAGTTCCCTTGGATATAATAGAAGAGCTTCATGAAACAAGTTGTCACTGGAAAATCTCGGGATCCCTAGAGTCTAAACCTCCAAAGTGTTTTCAAGCTCACATACAATTAAAGTGGCAGAATTAAATATTATATCCTGCCTGACTGACTTACAATAAATTGAGACTATAACAATCACACCAAATCTTTTAAAGCACCTTACTGTAGTCTACCATAGAGAATGATTACTCATGCTGGTGGTACCGTCTGTGGTATGCGGCGTTGAAATTCAATGGTAGACGAGATGTGAGATGAATCTTGATTCATGTAGAGTTGATCGCTGGCAGGGTTTGCCACTATGTGAAGGTCTTACTCACCCTTGTAACATACTTCAGACAGTATACTCATGCGTGCTCCTCCTCAGTGAAAATTAATGATAGAAAAAGAAATAAAATTCACAAAGATAAACACATTATTTTATTAAATCAAACATAAAACAATAAAACATGAAGGTATACCTATTTGAAAGAAAAATGAAAAATTAAATGAATAAAATAACATTTGAAACTCAACGCTAATTTCAACTGGCGTGTCTGGTGTTTGAGACACTGTGTTGAAATCGTAGCCGTTGCTGATGATGGGGGGGGGTCGCAGTGTTGTACCATCCACAGGCTAGTTCTTCACAGTATAGTCCAGTTAGTAGTATCCTGATGACAGGAAAGCAGGTTCTTTACCGCTTGCAATGCGTTGGAGGTACGTGCCTTCAAATTTCATACAGGTGCACAGGTACTTAAATGCAAAAATGGGGAATCTGCAGGACGTTAGTCTTCTCGGCCTTTTCTGCTACGTTTTATTGCCAGTGACCCTCCTCTGACATCCAAGAGCTAGTGTGGAGGCTGTGAGCTTCGAGTGATTTAATCTGTTTGACCAGAGACCCCACACTTCACCTTTCGAGGGGGGAGGAAGAGGGAGGGGAAGGGATAGCGGGAGCTAGACTGACCCTACGATAACAAGCAGCCGTCAATCAACTATCACTTTCGGGGTGGGGGAGAAAAGGCGGGAAAGAACGGGAGCGTGACTCACCCACCTTAACTAGTAGCCGGCAATGAAGTTTAATACTATCACATCGGAGGGGAAGAAAGGCGGGAGCCTTGACAAGCCAAAAAAAATTTTGGTTACCTAAACCCTTTAGGGAAAGGGTTTTCCCCTTTCCAAACAATAACCCCCTTTCCCCCCCTCTGCCCTCCTCCTGTCTCAAAACTCTTTCAACAAGTCCACAAAAAAGGTAATTTTGTGATTTATTTTTGGGTTCATTCTTCATGAAACCATTGTTTTCTGTTGGGGAAATGTAAAATTTTCATGTAAAAAAATTATTTTTTTTTAATTTTTTTGGGGTGTCGGGAACGGATTAACTGGATTTCCATTATTTTTAAATGGGGAAAATTAATTGGGTTTAAAAGGGCCCAAAATTTGGGTTAAAACCCACTCTCGGGAAATTTGGTTTAAAAGGGGCTTTAACCCGGGGGTTTCCCACTGTACTCCAATTTTCCCTAATTTTTCAACTCTACGGCTTTTTATCTACAAAATTCATCAAATAAAACATAAATACAAAAAAAAACATAAAAACCTGATACAGTAATACTCTAAGAATGAATAAATGTGCCATTACGTATGTGACTACGTAGTGTGCCAAAGGCCCGGAAACAAAACTTTTTTGAGACGGGACAAAAAAACCTTTTCAATATTTCGCTAATATCAACTTTTCCCACTTATTTATCTAAAAAATTTCCCATAAATTTAAGACATAAACAATATAAATAACATAGAAACCTGTTTTAATACTTTAGAAAAAAATTTAAAATATGTCAATATGAACAGTGGGGGGGCCCATAACTGCCCCCCGCATTTGGTGGAAATTCCCTGTTTATCTAGTGCCCACCCTTTTTCAAACCCGCCCTATTATTAAAAATTATTATTACACAACATTATTATTATACATGTATTTTTTATTATACGTCGTCGTCTTCTTTTTTTTCCAAAAAACCCAGCCATATCCCACCAAGGCAGGGGGCCCAAAAAAAAAAAACAAAAAGTTCTTTTTTTAAAATTTTTAGTAATTTTTACAGGAAAGGGGGTTAAAAGCCCCTTGCCCCCGGAAATTTTAAGTTGCCTCTTACAACACGCAGGGGCTTACGGAGGAAGAACAAGAACAAGAACAAGAACTAGAAGAAAATAGAAGAAAACCCCCGAGGGTGTTATATATATGCTTGAAACATATAAAATTTTTTTTTTGGGGACCAAGTGTAATTAAAGTAGCAAGACTACCGAAATCTTAAAATTTTTATGAGAAAAAACAAAAACACCGCAAACCTACCATCAAGTAAAAAAATTAAAAGGCCTTTTGTTTTAAAAAACTCACTTGGCAGGATGGTAGTACCTCCCTGGTGGTTGCTGTCTCCCCAAACTACTAAACCCACATTAAATTTTATGCATTTTTTCAGTGGGCCCTCGCCAACGATGGCATCGTATAACGTTAAATCCGACAGCGAAAACATTTTAAAAGCAAAAATTTTTTCCTCGACTAGCGCTAAAAAACTCGAACCAAAAGTGATTTTTTCCAAACGAGACGCGCCCCGTTGTCCCCGGGGGGCCAGTGTTTACAAGTCCCAGCCACTGCAGGCGCATCCCCAAAAATACAATCGGAACATTTTATATCACAGTGTTTTTTAAATGATTGTACCCCGCAAAAAAAAGTCCACCCTGGGCCCCCAAGAAAGCTTCTGTGTCAAAACCCTGGGGAAAAAGGGTGAGAAATACTATCGTACCACAGTCAGCTGCTGCGCACCACGTCAGCTGTTGCGGACCAGTCAGCTGTTGCTGGACCACAGCTGTTTCTGGATCAGTCGTTTTTGCGCACCAGGGTCACCTTTTTGCGGGACCATCAGCTTTCTGCCCCCACAGTCACTTTTGCTGGACCAGTCAGCTGGTGGACCAGCCCACTGTTGCTGGCCAGTCAGCTGTTGCGCCCCAGTCACTGTTGCGGACCGCAGCTCTTCTGCACCCACCGCTTTTTGCTGGATCATCCTGTTGCTGCACACACTCAGCGTTGCTGTTTGAAACCCCACCATCATTTATTACCGAAGATGTGGAAGTTGTTGTTGGTGTGGCTTAACGTAAACATTACTGTGAAACGTTTAAACCCCAAAGGGGGGTTTAACCCACCCAGGATAACCCAAGAAATCAGTCATCTCGGGGGACTGTCTAACTTTTTTCCTTTGGGGGTCCTTAACTTGCCCCCAGGATGTGACCCACAACAGTTGACTAACCCGGGTGAACAAAAAAATGCCTGGAACTATGCCATATTGGGTGAATTAAGGCCACAAAGGTTGGGTTTTGAGAGATTTAAAATTTTGGTAGTGCAACACAGTGTGATAAGGCATGGTGAAGCAAAAAATTCCCAAACCCCCAACAGTGCCAATTGTGCGAAACAGGCAGTTTTGGAAGGAAATCCAAACAGGGCCTATTTATCGGGAGAAAAAGGCACTCCCCAGGACAAAAACCCAAAGGGGGATTCCCCCTTCTAAAACTAACACCATCCACACTCTCCCCCTCCTCCCATCCCATCAATCATCACCAACTTCAAAAAGGTAAGTGTCATGTAATTGTACATGTCTTCTCATTTTTGTGTTATTAAAAATTTAAAATTTCAAGGGGAAAAATTTTTTTTTTTCATTTTTTGGGGGTGTCGGGAAAACGGATTAATTTGATTTCCTTTATTTCTTTGGGGAAAATTAACTTGACCAACAAAATTTCGACAAACGATAGCTCTCGGGAAATGGATTAATATTGTTGGTTGAGGGTCCATGTAATTAATTATTTTTATTATTTTATTATTATTTTATTATTTTTATTATTTTTATTATTATTTTATTTTAAATTTTTTAAATTTTCTTTTTTTCTTCAACACACCGGCCGTATCCCACCGAAGGGGGTGGCCCAAAGGAAAAACAAAGTTTCCCCTTTTTACATTTAGTAAATATACAGGAAAAAGGGGTTACTACCCCTTTTGCTCCCACTTTTTTAGTCCCCTCTACAACACGCATGGTTTAGGAGGAAGAATTCTGTTCCACTTCCCATGGAGGTAAGAGGAAAAAAAAAAAAGAACAAAAAAAAAAGGGAAAAAGGGGGGGTTTTTAAAAAAAAACATAAGGGCCAAGGGGAAAAAAACCACGCCCGGGACTTCAAGGGAAAAAAAAGACCCCAAATACACAGGGACACTGCTTGGGGGAAAAAAGGCAAGACCGTTAACCCTTTCTAACCCCAAACCCCCCCACATTATATTTTTTTTTAATTTTTTTTAAATACCAAAATTCGGCCCAAAGTTTTTTGGGGGTTTTTCCCTCAAAACCTTCCAAACCCGTTTTTAAAATTCCGAACAATTTTTCCCCTTAAAAAAATTTCATCCTTACAAATTTTAAAAAAAAATTTTTTTTATTTTTCCCCCCCAAAAAAAAATCTTTCCCCCCCCAAAATACCTTTTTAAATGCAGTTTTTGGGTTGTTTTTAAAAGGGGGGTTTTTTAAAAGGGGAAGTCCCCTTTTTTTTTCCAGAGAATTTTAACCTTCAAAACTACCAAAACTTCCCATAAAAAATACCTAACCAAATTAAAATAAAACAAACCAACCCATTATTTAAAATCTTTTAAAAATCATTACTTTTTTCAACCTTACCTTTTCCCCTTTTTCAATTACCAACCAAATCCTAAATTTTTTTCCCAAATTTTAACTACTTTTTTTTTACTTTTACCCCCCAAAAACTTTCTTTTTTAAAATTTAAAACCCTCTCCCCCTTTTTCCACCATCACACATTTTTTTCTAAACCCCCCCATAAATTTCCCCCCATTTTTTTTCCCCAAACTCCATTTCCCTTTTTCCCCCATTTTTATTAAAAGGAAAAACCCCAAAACCCCCCAAAAAAACCCCCTCCTTTCCCCCCTCTTTCCCCCTTTCCCCCTTTCCCCCCCCTCCTTTTTCAAAATCCACCAAAAAAATTTTCCCCTTCCCCCCCTTTAATTTTTTTTCCCCCCTTTCCCCCTTACCCCCAAAACCTTAAATCCATAACCTACAATTTTTTTACCCCAAATCACCCCCAAAACCCCTTTAAAAAAAAAATTTTTACCCAAAAAAACCCCCTTTTTTAAAACCCTCTAACTTAAATTACCCTTCAATCCCCCAACCCCCCTTAATTTTCCCAAATTTTTTTCCCAAATTTTGGAAATTAATAAAAAGTAATTTTAAAAAAGGGAAAATTTATTTTATTAGAAAGTTTGTAGTAAGTAAAAAAATTAAAAGGGTTAACTCCCTTTTTCTTCCCTTTTTTATACTTAAACCCTTATTTTTATTTTAAATTTACTTTTCCTAAGGGCCACCTTTCCCCCAAAACACTTTAATCCCTTTTACAAAACATTACAAACACCCCCTTTTAAAAACTAAAAAAAAAAACACCTTTCCATCACCAACTTCCCAAAAATTTTTTCCAATTTTTTCCACGTCCATAAGTTTAAAACAATTAGGGCTTCGTTTACACTCCTGGCAATGGGGGGTTTCCTTTTTCCCCAAATTTTATATTTATTTTATATGCATTTAAGGGGCCCCTCACCACTGAAAATTAGGAAAACCCATCCCATCATTTACGCAAAATTTGTGATAGGTAAAAAAAGCCCAAAGGTGATCTTCCTTAACCTCCTTGCCCTTGCATCAGTTACAAGGCCGATTGGGGTTTAAAATTTACATGGAAAAAATTTCCATTCACGTGATTTAAGTGATTTTACCTGCAAATAACACATCCCAGAAAGCTTCATGTAACCCTGGGGTAAAAACGGAGAAATAATGTTTAAAATTAAATTTCTCTACCACGTCAGCTGTGCTGACCCGACTTTGTGGCCTTTTGTTTCTTTCTGGATCGCCTGGGCCCTGGGTTGTTTCCAGTCCTTTGTTTTAACCCCAAATCTCTTTTGCCTCCCTTTATTTTTCCCAATTACTTTTTCCCCCTCCTTTGTTGCCCAATAGCTTTTGGACCATCACTTTTGCTAACAAGTCACTTTTGATCATCACTGTTGTCATCCTACTGTTTTGCTGACACATAACTGATCTCGAAAGGGGATTTTTTATGGGCAACTAAACCCAATACTGTAAAACGTTAACCCAGTTACCCACCAAGGTAAAAAAGTCATGCATCACCGGGGAAAAGTCAACAGCTTCATTGTTATTAATTGTCCCAGATGTAAAACATTTGGGACCCCCCCAAACCCAAAAAATCCTAATTAATTGTTTTTTGAATAAAGCCAGCAAAGGTTGTTAAATTTGTTAGTGGCATACACAGTGTATAACAATAAACTAAAAATCCAACCCAAATTTAAAATTTGCAAACTTTTTGGGGGGAAAAAATCCAAACACCATTTTCCGTAGAAAAGGGCCTCCAACTCCCGGGGGATTTCCACTCCCACCCAAATTCCCTCTCCCACCCAAAATTTTTCCCGGCCCTCAAAAGGAAGTGTCCAAAAGTTTTTTCATTTTGTGGTATTAATTTTAATATTTCGTTAAAAAATTTAATTCTCGGGGGTTCAGAACATTACCCTTTCCTTATTCTTAAGTGGGAAAATTAACTTGAAACATAATGGACTAACACTTCGGGATTGAAATGTTTGTTAGTCAATTATTTTTATTTTTAAATTTTAACTCATTATTTATTTTTAAATTTATTATATATTACCTTATTCCCCTTCCCGCCCTTTGGCCCTTTTTTGGGAAAAATTTTCATTTTTATTTTAAAACCCCCCCAAAAAAATCCCTTTTTAACTTTTTTCCCCCTTTTAAACCCCTTTTTTAAAAACCCATCCCTTTTCCCAAATTTTTTAAAAAAACAAAGGCCTTTAACACCAAGGCCCAAAAAATTAACCCCCCCCCTTGAAAATACTTTTGCCATAAAAGTGCGTACTTATTTTGGGGAAAAAAAATAAAGTA
>NW_026488684.1:7500-44435 GCF_026875155.1 Cherax quadricarinatus | reverse complement strand
CAAAAATTTGGGGGCACTATGAGAGTGAACGTATACGTTATATTTGGGCTTTTTAAGGGTAAACCCTTAAAGAGGAAACTAGAAAAGTATCTCACCAGTCCAAAAACCAGGCTGTGATGTATGGGGGGCGCGGGCCCCCAGCAGCACAGCCTTTTGACCAGGAAAGCCCATCGACCGGGCCCAGGGCCGGGCTCAGAGAGTAGATCTATCCAAAATTCTTAAAAGGGTAAATAAAAGGGTAAGTCCCATGCTCACAAATTTGCTCCATTTTACGAAGAAATTTTCAAAAAAAAAAAAATAAAAAATTATTTTTTTCTTATAAAATAAAGAGAATTTTTTCCCCGAGGGTAATTGAATCAAAATAAAAATTTGTTGGAAAACTTTTGGAATTAAGCTCTCGTGATTTTTGTGGTCCAGCATAATAATCATCGCATTTCGCCCACTCGACCTATTTTAAACCCAAATTTCCCATTGTTCCAGTCGCCCAAAACTCATAGCTTTTCGCAGAACTCCATCTGTTCTACAAATGATACAAAAAATTTTGCCAATTTAAAACTACCCAATAAAGTGGTCAAAATTGCAATTTAGCCGTTTTTCACACAAATTTCAAAAGATCCCAAAAATTCAAGATAGTCCAGAAAAAAACAATGCAGACATTCCTGGCACAAAATAACATTTCTCTGTTCATTATCATTCTCCACCGCCCCTTTTTATATTCCCTTTTGTTTCCATTTTGAATTTTTTTCACAAAAAAATAGAAAAATTTACTTTAGCGACTACTGTTTATTGCAAAAATTTTGTATAAATAATGCACCCCATTCGGACTGTATATCAACGGGCCAGTTGGACACGTACTGGATGGGGAGTCATTGTTTAGTCTTAAAAATTTGGGAAAAACTGAATTTTCTGCTACTTTGAGCTCAATTTCAAGGTACTTTCATCGTGAAACCAATCAAAATCATTCTATTTCTGTAAAAAACTTTCCCTTTTTTTCAAATGAACCAAAAAAAGAGAAAACACCCATAAAAACTATACAAAAATTCACCTTAAAGTCGGGTTTTAAACCAAAAACCGTCGGGGGTTTTTTTTTTTCAAAACAACTGTGTGCTGCAGGATTTTTTTTTAAACTGCGCACACGACCCCAAAAGACCCATTCTTCACATGTAGGTCTACCCGCTTTCTCCCACTAGTCGATCCGCAAATTTTGGGGTATTAATAGCACCAACACGGCTGTAGGCCATACCTAACACCCCACAATGAAAGAGTTAAAGATTCATCAACAAAAAAGAAAAGTAATTCATAATCGTACATAATTTCTTATCTAATACAACACAGCTGAACAAACCAAAAATTTTTCTGACCCGAATTCCCAATCTTTTCTCTTTTTTCTAGCACCTTTTTCCCTCTTCATAAAAAAAGGATTGGGGGAAAGTATGTAAATCTTAAAATGGCGAAAGACATCATGTATTGCACAACAATTTTTACACGTCCCTTTATCAAGTAATGACAATTTGGTTTTGTTTGAATATGGGGGAAATGTTTTCACAGTAAAAAATATCCAGTGGTCAAAGTGTTATTTACTCCGACAGCAAGACTGATCAAAGACCCCCTTACTATAAGTGCTGGGAAATATACATACAATGTTACAACGGAGTAGTCATTTGAAGCATTGGACACATGTTCCTGTTTACATTGTTATCTACAAGTTTTGTAAACCAACGTATCTAGAGGGCACTAATTAGTGTGGGATAGTGGTACTCTATAATACAAGGGGTGTCAGACAGACATTGTGCACATGGGTCTCATGGCTACAACAATACTAAAAATGTAAAAAATTAGAAAACCTCAGCACAAGTGCAAGAAAATAAATTAATTACAGAGTACAATGGCAAACTGAGGTTGCCGTTCTTGGGCAACAGCTTTCACTTCACACGTTCTAACTGCCAGTAAGTACTGATAGAAAAAATCTTTATTTTATGATCGCCCCATAAAACTGACTTTTTTTGTTAAGAATCCTTTCTTTTAAAAAACCTGAACTAGGCGACAATTACAAATTTCAGGGTTCCGACAGTGAAAGGGTTAATGACAGTAACATGTTGGGTAACACGGCAAAAATTGAGAAAAGTCTATGAAACCTCAAGACCATTTTTTTTTCCCTCTTTGGATCTATTTGATGATGTACTGTCCATTTTCATTTATAAGGAATAATATTATAGGAGAAAACTACTGTCTGTGCAATAACATCAAAGTGAAATTTTATACTAAATGTGAATAAGTGTATAAAATAATTGGGAGTGAGAGCATTCATACCTAACTAATATAGCAGTATGAAATTATTTGTCTGGAGCCTTATGATAGGTTACAGAAATAATATGCTAGAATAAGTTCATAAAATATAAGGGCAAACAGTTACTAGACTGAATAAATAATATACGTATGTAATACACAAGTACAAACATTCAATATCATTCAGTATTCCACAGACTTCAATGAAAACCATCAAATATTAATAAAACAAAAATCAGGCTGAAAAGCCCCCGCTTCGAATTTTTGTTTAGAACTGTTATTTTCACTAAAAAATACTGGTAAATGCCTCAAACCAACTGGTACATATCTAAATTTCCTGCATCAAATATAATGGAATAAATTCTGAACCTTTAGATGAGATTCTAGTCAGCATTATCATCGATCTCTTATGTGAGGAACTACATTAAATTTTCACTTTAGATTTACCTGAGAGGACACCTTTTTAATAAAAGAAATGACAAAAAAATAAAAATTAGTTGAGCATTTACGTTTCAACACACTACGAATTACACATGTTAAAAGCTAATCAATGTTCGTATCTTAGAGAAAACTTTAACCTACTCCGAAAATTTATAATTAAGTACTCTTTCACGTGTGAATTTGAAAATTTTATAAAAATTATTAAAATGCCAAAAATATCAACTGTTAAAACTTAATTCAAGAATCAATCACAGCTATGGCATATAATGTTAATGTGCAGCATATTCAATTAAGTTACTTGCTATATACGTTTTACCTAAATTACCCATGAGCTCCTTCTAAACGATAACCTTTCTGAATACTTACAAACTTAGCATTTAATGATAGCAGTATAAAATCGACCCAACAACAGAGGCAGGGTGTAAAAAACGAGTAACAGGTGTTCCTCATATACTGTCCGTCCAAGAGTGCAATGCCCTGTCTAGCTGTCAAACACACGAGGTAGAAGCTAGCATTAGCACGTCTTAACTCTCCAACCAACGCTTATGTTTGAAACAGAACAACATGCATGAACTTCAGCATGTATTGAACATTAATAATAAAAATTGTATTTCACATTGTTGTAATGTAAAATAAATCTTTGATATGCACTACCTAGTTTGGGTAGTTTTATCAGGTGGGGGCAGCTTATGAACTTGTTAATAAAAATAAAAAAAATAATTATTGAATAAATAAACAGTAACTGCATTAGTTAAATGAATAAGGTGGGAAGGAAATAAAAATAACAGTATATAGCACTCGCAACTAAAACAATTTAAACTTTACAACATTGTCTTGCCCTGGCCATGTTTAAACAAGATCCATGGGCTCTCCGAATTTAAATCTTACATCCCACCCTAGGACGGCAGTATTAGGAGTTGGTGGGTTGTGTGTTTAAACCGGCAATGTGCGAAGATAGCATCTAAGACTACCAAAAACAGTCTACAAGGCACTTTCTGCTGAGTAAAAGGTAGAGGCATAGAAGACCTATAAAACTGGCAATTATAAAATATATCCAAATATATAAATAAATTAAAAGAGGACACCATTTGCTATAGCGAAAGGATTCACATTTTTTCCATACCTATTTATGATAGTACAGGGTAGAGGCTAATAATAGTGGTATCCTGTGTTATTTTGCTGATACATGTCAGTAAATAATGTACAATATACTTCAAGATATATTAATGAAAACACACCTAGAGAATATGATGGGGAGATTTAATGTAATGCAAAATTAGTTGAATTAAAAAAAGCGTCAATCTACAAAATGTGTAGAAATATAATTAAGTACTTTAGTGAATAAGGAAAGAATTCAACAAGTAGAGGCTAATAAATGCTAGAATTTAGTAAGGTACTAGAGGCAAGGTGGAGTGTAATAATGATGTGAGAGAGAAAATAAATAAAAATAATAAAAATGACGCAGCACTAAATGGAACTTCAAGTACTGCAAGGGTGCTCCATACCCTGTTCCATCTTATCCGTACAACAAGCGCAACACCAGGCAGCTAACACCATTCACAAACAAAAACAATTAACCTCCAGTTAGAAGTGGAAAAACTGGCTAATATCAAATGCACTGAACTACGATACCCACACCACATATGGCAGTTAAGTGTGAGTATTCTTATTAGGCTCAAATTCCCTAACCAAACGCAGCACAGACAGCTTCAGCATCCATATTTATATATTTCAAGTCATACAAAAAACTATTCATTGCAAAATCTTCATAAAATATGAGAAATTTTTACTTTTGGCGTGAATATATTATTGCGGTGTTTTGAGAAAATAACAAGTCAAGTCACAAATGGTGATGTTGGAACATTAACTTTGACAACAGGTAGCAAAGGATTGGACAGAAAATGGAGAATTATTGACTGCAAATGTATCCGGAAGATTTTCAAAGTTGAAGAATGTATATGGTATGTTTAATGTGTGTGTGTGTGTGTGTGTGTGTGTGTGTGTGTGTGTGTGTGTGTGTGTGGGTGGGTGGGGGTGTGTGTGTGTGTGTGTTGTAGCGTGTGGTGTACGTGGACGTCCTCACATACGCACCTATCGTAATGTTGGTTGCACGGTCGATCATAGCTCCTAGCCCCGCCTCTTTCATTGGTCGATACTATATTCACTCGCTCCCTGCTCCTTGATATTGTCATATACTCTTCTTAAAGCTAGTTATGGAACATTGTCTTCCACTATACTTCACTCTCCTCCAGACTATCCAGTGCGCCTGACAACTCTAAACTAAAGAAAGACTTCCTAACATCCCTATGACTCACTTGTTTTGAGTTTTCCAATTGTGGCCCGTGGTTCTGTTTCTCATCCTTTGAAACATTCGATCCTTGTCCACTGCCCTTGTCCAATGCCTCTTAGTATAGTTTGATATTACGTTGTATTCCCCCTCCTACCCGTCCTACCTCTAGTGTCATCAGGTGGTTTCCTTAACCTCTCATCATAAGACATACCCCTCAGTTCCGGGACTAATCGTTTGCAAATTTTTGCACTTGCTCCAATTTCATGAGTGTTTTGACTATGTGAGGGTTCCATACTGGCGCTGGCTATTCCCAGTATAGGCCCTTACATACACTGTGTACAATGTCCGAGAATGACTCCGTACTCAATGGCTAAACGCCAATCGCAGGTTTGCCAATCTCCCATATGCTGCAGCAGTTATTGAATTGATGTGTGCCTCAAGGGGACATGTTCGTTATAATGCATACCCCAAATCCTTTCTTTAACGGAAGTTTGGGTTTCTAACCTGTACTCTGTCTCAGTCTACTGTTCCTTTCCCCAATCTTCATGACCTACACTTACTGAGTTAAACTCCAGGGCCATTTGTCGGACCATACTTGTAGTTGTCCAGACCCTTGTAATCTTAACTGATCCTGTCCCACTTGATTTCCTCCTCATCAGTTTCACATCATCAGCGTACAGTGACACTTTTGAATCTTTCTTCCACCATGTCATTCACATATACAAGAAACAGCACCAGGCCTAGACTGAACCATGTGGAACCCCACCCGACACATTCGCCCACTCCGACACTTCAAGCACGTACCAACACACATTGTTTCCTTCCGTCAGTATGTCCCTGATCCTCTGCTGTACTTTCCTGCCCCCTTTATTCCGGCCTGCTCCTCGAATTTTGCACCAGTCTCTTGTGTGGTACTGTGGTCAAAAGCCTTCTGCTATCTAAAAAAGAATGCCATCTACCCCTACCCCTCTCTTCTCCTGACATGCTTCTGTTACCTTACATAAACTCAAGTAAATTTGTGACACAGATTTCCCATCTCTGAAGCAGTGCTGCTGTCATGTATGAGCCCAAATCTTTTCAATGGTTTGTCCACACTTTTCTCCTGTTAATCTTTCCATGTCTTTACATACTATACAAGTACAGTGAGGCGGTCTGTAGTTTAAATGCTGCCTGTCACTGTCCCCTTCTTTAAAAATTGGAACTACATGAAGCTGTCTTCCACCCTCAGGCAACTGCCCCTGTTTTTCGATAAGAATTTAGTGGAAGATTGCTGCGAATGGAACACACTGTGCCTCTGCTGCCCTCTCTCAGTAGCCATGAGATATTGTTATCTGGGCCACCGCTATTTGAGGTATCGAGTTCCGTCTAGTAGTTTCGCACCTCTACCTTTGGTATGTGTATTGTGTCCAGCACCTGCTGGTGCTCCCGACCTCCACAGTTTGCTGGAAGCATTCCTGAAGCTATGTGAAATACAAGCTATAAATCTTTTGTTATTTAGTACATCACATACTTCTTGATCTCTTTTGTGAGTCCCCTCCTACGTTCCTAGCCTGATTACCTGTTCCTTGACTGTTGTTTTTCTCCTATGCCTGGAAAACAACTTTGGTTCAGATTTGCTTTTGGGATGGCTAGGGTCGTTCTCGTAGTGCCTCTGGACCTCTCTTCCTTATCCTTGCATAGTTTGTTTCTGGTTCATCTGCTCATCCTTGTTTTCTTGATCCTTGGCCCTTCATACCTTTTCCATGCTCTCTCGCACAGCTGGCTTTGGCCTCTTTAAACACCTCCAATTAAACCATGGGCTCACTCTGTTCTTACCATTTGTTTTTGTTGACCTTGTGGTATGAACCTTTCCTCTGCCTCCCTGGCACTTAGTGGTTACTATGTCCATCATTTCCAATTTACTGTCTTTCCATCTAGTTTCCTTTCCCACTGCATCTTCATGCAGGAAACTCCCATTCCATGGAGTCCCCGTTTTTGAAGTTTTGTTTCTCTCTTTGTTCTCCTGCTGCGGCATTCTCCAACTGATTAACTCAATAAGATATGCAAAACTTCAGGACATCATGATCACTAGTGGCCAAGGGTCTTTCGGGGGTGATATCCCTATGTCTGAACTATTCCAAGGTGAATATGAGATCCCAGCCTTGCTGCAACTGCCTCTCCTCTCTCTCTCTGGTTGTATCCTAACATGTTGATGCATAAAGTTTCTCCAATACAGTCTCAACATCTTAGCCCTCAATTGGTGTCTGGTCCCCCTAGGTGCGCTAGGTGTAGCCCAGTCTAGCTCTTTATGATTGAAATCCCCCTTTATAAGCAATTTGTCGCTACCCAATGAGCCCTCCTGGCCACTCACTTGTGTATCCACCAACTACCACTGCCCTATTGGCACCACATGCATACTCTTCTTTTGGTTCTCCTGTAAGTGGGTTGTTTTATACATCACTGCTAACTACCACCTTGACCACCAGTCTGAAGTGTTCCGACATGAAGTTGTCTGGTTTCCCTTCTTTCCATGCCCCGCCATCTCCTCAAAGCTTCCAGGGTTTTTTATGAGCAATGCTCTCCTCCCCCTCCTCTGTTCTCGCTGTCTTCCTCAAAATCTGATATCCAAGTGGAAAAATTTGCATCTGTTATCATCCCTGAAGTTGTTCTCTGTTAAGTGCTATGATGTATGGGTGATGCTTCAATGATGCATTCTGCCACTCTTCGCTCTTATTGCTATTCCATTCTGCATTGGTGTACCATACCTTTACTTCCTTTCCATTAACGTATTTTGGGAGATGAAGAGGAAGGTGGCAGGTGGCGGCAGGGCACCAATTATGGAGGCGCTAGTGATTTTGGAATAAGTGCTTGGGGGTGGTGGCTTTATGGAGCCGAGGGTTCATTTCTGTTTACCCGTTTTGGTTGATATGTGGTACAGGGAGTGAGAGTTTCTGGTAAGCATTGTGTTTGATGTTCCCTCAAAGCTGAGTTTTCACTGGTCGTGTCGTTGCTGTCCTGTCTCTCATTCCTTCCACTGGTTCTGTCTTGCTCTCACTTTCCAGTTGTTCCCTTTCCTTTCTTGTTCGGCTGTCTCGATTGAGGAAACACTTTTTGATAATCTGGAGAGAGTCCTTTAAACAGTGGTTCTGTGTATATCCTGTTCAGTACCACATCTGTCTTGATGTCAATCAGAATGGTCGAATTTTTTCCCCTCAAATACCCCCCCCCCCAAGCCTGAAAATTTCTACCTGAGATAATGGCCCTCTCTCCTGTTTTATTGCAATGATATGCTTAATCTCTGTTTTCTCTACTCCCAATCTTTCTCTGTTGCATCAGAGGTCTGCCCTTCAGCCTCCGAAGCCCAATGAATAATTATTTGACCTCTCCCTCTCCACTTCCCATTACTTTTCCCTCGGTTCACTGGATCTGAGTTAAGCATCTCCATGCTGTTTGCCTAACATCTTCCCAGTACAACCATAGATGGGCCGCCTGATATTACTGCGGCCAAAAGACGCTTAGATCCATTCCCCTCCTTCAGTCCCATCGCGGCCTGCTTGTCCATTCAGTCATCTTGCGCCTTTCCGGACCTCATCTTTAGAGTCCTGCTTCAGCACATCCGAATGTCCCTTACCTGGCCATCTCTATCGTTCTCCAGCTACTACCAGCTCGTGATTCCCACTTCTTGCTCGGCTGGCTGAGATGTGGGGGCTCTATGGAGTTGGTGGAGTACAATGCTCAGATTATTGTAAACATAGAAGAACCGTTTAGCTAGGGCGCGCGAGAGAGAAGGGAAAAGGGGGGGGGGGGGGTGAAGATGGGGGGTGGGGGGGGGGGGGGGGGAAGTAAAGGGGGGTAATAATTATATCTTAATGGGGGGGGGGGGGGATAGGGGGGGGGGGGGGGGGGGGGGGGGGGGGAGAAATTGTTTGGTTGGGGGGGGGGGTGGGGGTTATTTTTTATTTAAAGAAAAAAAGTTATCAAATAATAAAGGGAGAAAAGAAAAATATGTATAATTAAATGGGTGGGGGGGGTTGGGTAGGGGGGGGGGGTTTTTTTTTAGGGGGGGTGGGGGTTGTTGGGGGGGGGGTGGGGGGGGGGGGGTGGGGGGGGGGGGGGGGGGGGGGTTTATAATTTATATAAATAAAATTAAAAAAAAAAATAAAAAAAAAACAAAAAATATAGAAAAATATAAATCAAATAAAAAGAAAGAAGAATAGATAAAATTATAAATGGAAAAAAACGAAAAAAAAAAAAGAAACAAAAAAAAGAAATAGAAAGAAAAAGAAAAAAAAAAATAAATAGGAAATATGCAAATTAAAGAAAAAAAAATGAAAAAAAACAAACGAAGAAAAAAATTAGAATAAAGAAAAAGATAAAGGAAAAAATAACAAGAAAAAAAAAAAATAAACAAAAAAAAAAAAAAAAGAAAAAAAATGTTAACAAAGAATACGAACGTCAAGAGAAAAAAAACGGTAGAATTAAAACACTAAAAATAGAATAATAAATAATAAAAAAAACGAAACAAAACAATGTTCGCATTTTTGTCCTTGGATCCGTTCTATCCGTCTTCCTTATTCTGACCAGCCATCATCGGTTCCCTTGCCTTTACTTCCTCCCTTTTGAACCCATTTGTTTTTATCCTGGTTGGGATTTCTAACTGCTTCAGTTTTATCGTAAAAATGTTGTGGTGGGGGGATTTATAAGATAATGTGTTTTGTTAGTTCGGTTTGTGTGTGTGTGGTGTGTGTGTGTGTGTGTGTGTGTGTGTTGTGAGAGAGAGAAGTAGAGAGCGAGAGAGAAAAGAGAGCCTCGCACGCGCACTGCATCCTGTCATCCATAGATAAAAGACGCCATGTACCCCACTCTGGCCCACATTCACCGTTCTCTGACAGGTAGTTCTATTGTTTCCTGAAACCTACCTCTTACTCCTGCCAGATGCACATCACCCAGGATGTCACCCTCCAAATCTGACTGAACAGAGGCTTAGCAAACACTGCCTTTTGGATAAGATCAAATACAGTGCAATGGTCTTGGCAGTTATAATATTGGCAGTAAATCAGAAAGATTCCAGAGTCACACATTTTCATGGTCACTCATGGATCCACAGACAGAGGGCTAGATTAGCCTCCTGTTCTCATGGGTGAATCACTGCCACAACCCAAAATGATTCAATGTTCCATTTTGGGTGATGTGACACCTACCAAGAAGCTACATTTACAAGAGGGTTGGATAGTGAGCCCTAATCCATTCTATCTAAAATCTGGAATTTAACAAATGGGGGAAATATCCCCATTATTGAGGCGCAATTCGATCTATGGAAGGGAGAAGAAGGATTCAATTCCAGGTATAAGAGCTCCTCACGTAGAAAATGGACCCTCCACTGAAGTTAATATGAGGAGTACACTAACAGTATGAAAACCATTTTGACCTTAGAGTGGAGTAAGACAATTTGAAATTGTTAAATCACATGTAAGTTTTCCTTTCACACACATATGCAAGGGATTTACAAAGGTTTGCAGAAATGGAAAGTTTCAGAGGCCAACTTGTGTCAACCTCAGCCACATTTAAATCTGAAAGCAAGAGATGGCTAAGGAAGTTTCAGATGCTATAAACAGCTGGCAATGATTGAAGACGCTTCCTGATTTGTCACTCATGGTACTGTTACCAGGAGAATTTATGCTGAGACAAAAAAAAGGTATCCATGCTATTTTAATTAATGAAGAAAGACGAAGAAAATTGAACCACAGCCTCAACTTCCGACGAATTTAAACTGCTAAGGAACACTAGCAAGCTCAACCTCCAACCAATTAATCCTTTGGACTGGCGCAAGCACCTTTCTGAAACTGTCAATTTCTAGTCTAAATTGTTTGAAAAAAAATAAAAAAAAAAAAAATCTTAGATGATAGAGAATCTTTTCCTGATGGAAATTGCACCAAAGTATGAAATATTGGTCGAGAACTCATGAATTTCACCTGCAAGTTAGCGGACTCGGCGAAATATACGCATCGTATTTCTCACTTGGAACCCCGGTTTTGGCAATTCCTTTGTTCCAGTTGACCAAACTCATAGCCGATTTCTTTAGAACTCCCATTTTTTCTAGTCACGTTGAGTCCAAGAAACCACCCGTTGTACCCAATCTGAATTATCCCCCATATAGTGGTCAGAAATGGCTATTTGGCCATTTCATGCAAATTAAAAGAAGCCAATTTCAAAATAGGGTCCAGAATAAACGAGGTAGACATTCTTGGCACAAAAATACATATCCTTCTTTTTCATTTAGGCCATGTCTTAGGCCCCTCTTAAGCATATACTATGCTTCTTTATTTTGTTTTTTATTCAACAAAAAATACTAATTTACTGTTATGCAGACAATGCATTATTGTAAAAATTGGTATAAATAACAGCAGTGCACAAGTGAAAGAATATTAGACTCCCAGTTACGTTGATTGGACGTGTGTGGATTTGTTTACGCCCAACATTGGTAAAAAATCGAACATTTCTGCTACTTTGAGCTCAATTTCAAATCGTTTTCATCATGAAACTAATCAAAATCAGCTCTATTTCTGAGGATATTTTTGCCATTTTATCACGGTGAGACCATGAAAACGAGAATACAATGAATAACGATTGTATGTAAATACACCTCAAAGTCTGTGTTTTAATCCAAAAAAATGGTCTTTTTTTTTTCTCTCATTATGCACTGCGTGCTGCAGGTTGTATTTATGTGGTGCACACTAACCTCACAGATCCATTCTCTCACATGTGGGCCTACCAGCCATTCTCCTGCTTGATTTGAAGCCGCTAGCATTGACGCGTATTGAGACGTCCGAAACAGTGGGCGTGTGAGACATATACTATACGACCAAAACTGTCAAAGGAGTGTAAACTGTTCAGGTATATCTAGCACCATCAACACTCAAGAATAAATTAAACCGCTCAGAATGCTAGCAAGCGCTCAACCTCCAGAACTAATTAAACGGCTCAGAATGCTAGCATCCTCAACCTCCAGAACGATTAAACTGCTCAGAATGCGACATCCTCAACCTCCAAACTAAGTAAACTGCTCAGGAACATCTAGCCACCATTAACGTCCTGAACTACTTAAACTGCTCAAGAACACCTAGCACCATCACCTCCAGTAACTAATTAAAATGCTCAGGAACACTAGCACCATCAACCTCAGAACAATTAAACTCGCAGGAACACTAGCATCCTCACCTCTGGAGCTAAGTAAACTGCGCAGGAAATTACATCCTTAACCGCCAGAGCTAATTTAAACTGCTCAGAAACACTACATTCTCAACCTCCCAGATCTAATTAAACACACTAAAACCAGCACATAAAGACGCAGAGCTTACGCCGACATTTCGTCCATCTGGACCATTTCCAAAGTCCCCAATTCATAAATGTCCAAGTCGGCCAAAACATCACGTAAGCCTCCTCTCTTCTATGTGCAGTGCTATTTACGTAATTGTTCCATCATGGTATTGGCTTTTTCTGTTATCTAATTACACTGCTCAGGAACACCTAGCACCATCAACTCCAGAACTTAATGTAAACTGCTCAGGAATACTAGGTATCCTCAACTCCAGAGGCTATTCAGTTGGAGGATCATCTGGATTATGTAGGCCATGCATTTCCTCTTTTTTTTGGGTCACCCTAACAGGATATGAGATGCTGACAAGCTAAAAAGTAGGAGAGAAATAAAAAGGCTCTTACATTAGTCACATGGTTTGAGATGGGATATAATCTCTTATTGGCAGAAAGTGGTGTTGTATTAAGTGTGAGGAATGATGGTGGGAGTTGCTAAGAGGCTGCTCCTGTATCACAGTTTGTGTTGGCGATGCTGACGTAAGGAGAGGGTGATGCTGAGGGTTCCTTCACTGGACTTTCACCTCTAGTGAATCAACACGTGGTGCCTGCGGTTTGCACAGCCATTGAATTGCTGACTGTTGGGAAAATAAACTAATTAATTATTGTTCATTATTAAATGTTTTTATAACTCTATAAATACGGAATGTTAATTAAAAGAAATTTAAAGTTCAATATTCTGACTGAAATTAACATTAATTTCACTATTCTGTGTACTTGCATTCTTATTATTCATACAGTAATAACAACTATGAAGGCCTATAATAAAAAAGAATTCTTCTGTATGAAAACAAAGAAAAAACTCCAAGTAACTGTACAGAGATTAGTCTTAGAATACTAATATTTAACCTGCAAATATTAAGGACACATTCAGCAGATAGCTATTACAGAAAATAAGGGAGACCTAACAAAAAAAAATACTTCATATACACCTACTTACCAGATGAAATTCTGAAGCATGGGGATAAACTCATATGAGCATAATAGGCTCTACTGGCATTAACTGAATATCAAAACTCTTGGAATTAGATCAAACATACTCCCTGTCCCAACTTCATGCAATGTGGCTTTATCTAGGAGCAGCAACCAACCTTGTCCACTGTACAAACATGAAACAAATTGTAACAAATAAAATTTACACCAAAGATTACAATCTAGTAAAAAATAAAATCCGATATTATATCTGAAAATAATTTGTCAGAAAGATGGAGCATATAAACAGAAAAACTATGTATTTGTCAGCCTAATTATACGAATGTACATTTCCATGTAAAAATAATACTGCACTGCAATTTTAAACTAATGTACGTCCTCATGCATGGCAAAAAGAATTTAGGTAACTGGACTGCTTTTTAACAATAAAGCAAATTATTTGCAGTATTTTTGTATTAGTGAAAAAAAAAATAAACTATTACAGTTAAATATGGATAAGAACTCTTGTTCATACAGTAAGTGCACATACAGCATCACAGATGTTGAATAATATGTGGGTACACATGTACAAGAACTTAGTGTACCAGTATGAGTATTGTATACTCAAATCTATATGCCAATGCAAAAGAAAAAAATAACATAAACTAATGCGCAGAGCACATTAAGAATGAAGTGAATGCTACCCCTGTCACCAGATTACCTCCATCACTGTTGTATAATATATAAAATATTGTAGCTTTAGAAGCAAGCGTCTTCCTGCTAAATTAACGGTACGTATATGCAATGTGTATTTGGGCAACCTTAACTTCATCCATATTTTTTTATAACCAAACTGAATAGCACAATGCCAACAGCAAAAGACAGTTTTAGAATAAACATGTCAAATGATTTTGGATACAGTTCAAACTTCTGTTTTGCTTTATAAAACAGGCTTTATGCAGCGGCACGATTTTAAAAAAAAAGGCGAGTCTCTTTCTGTAAGACATAATATATAAAATACAAATAGGAGAAGGAAATCCAATATCTTTGGTAACACCACACTGACTGCACCCAAGCAGTTGTCATGGAGTGTGGAAATAATTTCTTTAGCCAATCCTCAGTAAATAAAGGCAACAAGTGCCAATTAAGGGAGTTTGCGCATATTACAATACAATTAATATAATTTAGTTTTAATATATGCATATCAAAAGCCACCATCCCATTCCAAAATTGAAAAAAAAAAAGGCAAAAATTTTAAAATCTCTAGTAAAACTGCAGTTTAAAAGGTTCGTACTGTACTACCTTATTATAGGAAAGCTTCAATAAATATTTGGTGAAATTTTTGCTAATGGCGCAAAAATCACCATTTTGTCTTTTTACACCCTAGAGTGGGGGTATTCAACCTCGTTATAAAAAAAAAGGAAACATAGGAGTTTAATATCAGACTTTATTGAATGTCATGCATACCAGTTGGAAATTTATTATTTTCTTACACTGTAAGTACTGTGTGTAAAAGCTATATGGTATGTTAATGCTCTCACCTCTTTTTACTTTGTTCGCACGACTTATGAAAATTGGCAACAGAACATGCTATAGATAACCCTTTCACGGTTTCTGACGTACTAGAATCTTTACGCTCCAGGTTTTTGGTCGTACGATAAGCATAAATTCTAGTGCCATCAAATCTAGCGAAGAAAGCTGGGTAGGCCTTACATAAGAAAAGAATGGTCTATGTGTCATGTGCACAGTATAATTAAAATCCTGGCAGCACACAAGTGCTAATCTGAAAAAAACTTTGTGTTTTGGGTTAAGAACCGGCATATTGCACTGTGATTGCATTGGTTTTATTGTTGTATTCTAGTATTCCTGGTCCTCATTTTATGAAATGAAAGAACATATTACGAAATTGATATGATTTTGATTGTTTTCACATGAATAGAAGTACTTGAAATTGAGTCTCAAAATACAGAAATGTATCGATTTTTTTGGCCAAAGTTCAAAAGTAAACAACATATCATGCCAAGTGTCCAATATACATCACCTGGTGAGTCCTAATAGTGTTCACAAGTGCGCAGATATATTTATAACAGTTTGACACTAATGCATTAACAGTAAATCTTATATTTGTTTTGCGAATAAAAATTCAAAGTGGAAAGCACAAGACATGTAAGAGGGCCTGGGGACATGAAAATATGTTTATTTTAGTGCTAGAAATTCGGTCTTGTTTATTGGCACGCTTTTTGGAAATTGGCATCTTCTGGAAATGTGTGTGAAATTGCAAAATTGCAATTTCTGACCACTTACTGGATATTGAAATCGTAAATGGGTGGTTTCTTGTACCATAATCGATAGATAAAAGAGAGTCTAGCAAAATATTATGATTTTTGGCCAACTCGTACACTGAATTGGCTGAATATAGGCTCAAAGTGGGTGAAATTGGCCGATGCGTAAACAACGGCGGAGACTGCTAACTTCGCAAGAGCAGAAGTCCGTAGTTTTCTCAGCAAATTTCATGTTTTTGGTGTCATTATGATCAGGAAAGAAGATCCCTATCATTCATAAGAAAAAAATATTTTCATTTTTTTGGTGCGGAAATAATTTTCGGCCCGAGAACAATTTTAGGAGAAGGGCCTCTCAAACCCTGAAAAGTTAAATTTACCTCAACATATATTTATGTGTCGGGAAATTTTCTCGATTTTATAAATATGTAACAGCACCTAATAAAACTGACATTGTGTGTATTGGTATGTTAATAGCTCACCATTTACAGTTAGATTGAAAAATCCTTTTTTTAAATTGTTAGCAAATACTGATATAATAGTATAACAGTTTGAATATCAGTATAGAATGCCTTTTATTCAGGCTGCTCTGATATTATATTTATATAACATGCTCGTTATTCTGGCTGTCTGGTACATTTTTTTTTTTCCCCATTTTTTAACAACTAAATTTTTAATACTTTGTAGTATTTCGATACTTGTTAAAAATAGCTGATCTTATGCCAGACTGCAGGCATTCTTGCTCTTAAATGGCACTTTAAGAAACCAACAGAGGCAGAGGCGAAGCACCGACCAGTCACTCTCTATGGACCTTCCTCTCCTACATTATTAACTCATAGTCTAAACCATCCCAAGAGCCACTTGGATATTTACTCATAAATGAAGTCTTACACCTTGCGGTACAGGTTGGTGGTGTACTGCTTTTATAATGCCCAAAGCCATCAAAGAATGTGTAGGGCCAATAAAAAAGCACTTGCGAAAAGGAGAG
Source organism: Cherax quadricarinatus (assembly GCF_026875155.1). Lineage (NCBI taxonomy): Eukaryota > Metazoa > Arthropoda > Malacostraca > Decapoda > Parastacidae > Cherax > Cherax quadricarinatus. The sequence goes on along the minus strand of NW_026488684.1, from coordinate 27,889 downwards.
CATATTGCCTCCCATGACTAGTGCTTTTATTTTTTATTCACAAGGCTAATCAATACTACCTTACAGTATAATGCTGGTGACTATGTAAACACTAATTAAGGCATGAGGGAGGTCAGAAAATGTATTTAGCCAATAAACATTGTTGATTCTTAAGCAAAGTGCAGATCATTAACCAGAATACACTCAGTAACTTGCTCTGGCATATACAATCTTACATTGTAATTCCCAAATTCCATAACAGCTGAAATGAGACCCCGTATACGTCAGTAGTGATTTAGAGTGGCATAACTACAATACTCCTTGTTTGTATCTACTTTTTTCCTAATAGTGTGTTCACTGTTTTATTACGGAAGACTGTTAAGTATTCCAGATCACTCTTGGTCTATCCGAGTTGATTAGTGATAGTTCGACTAAAATTTAAGTTCCATAAGTCAAAATCTATCTAATCAGAATGAATTTAAATAAATATACCTGAGAGGCCTGATGACACAATGGAAAAATTTTTGTAAAATTGGTTATAAATTAACCTTTTCTATGTCTTGTCTGAGATTCTAATTATTGAGACCAGTGTTGCTGACATATATCACACAATTCGAGCACCCTCAAATTTGTTGCCAGAGAGATCAGGTAGGCTAGTTAAGAGAGAATGGTCCATCAGTGTGCACAAGCATCCCCCCCCAAAATAAACAAGGGGTACCACAGTGCACTTGGAATGCCATCTTAGTATACCACTGCTCACCATGCTGCACAGATAACGGGCCACACAAGCCCCTTATTCGATGACTTTCTGCATGTGAACATGAGGGATGCATAAACAGTGCAAGGAACCATGTGAACATATGCCTGGGTCAACACAGCACTGGTAACAGGGAGTACATGTTTTTCATATAAGGGCATTTCAGTGGTACAACAAACATGATGGGACACTGTTGACATCAATCTACCAGTATTAAATGAATGGACACATGAAAGGTGAAGAGATACCAATGAACCCCTTGAGATCAATGGTGTCCATGGATTACACCACTGTGTATTTACTTGGTGGCAAAAGTGATATGCTGAGTGGGGTTCCTTGGGGGGAGTGTCTGCAAGAGTTTCAAATGTTACGTAAACTTTGCTTGTTAGCTTGGGACACTGCAAAGTGCAGAATCATATGAGACCAAACACAGACAAGCAACAAACTACCATATGCCTAATTTTTATTTGTCTGTCATTCAGACAAATCATACCAGAAATACCAGGTCCACAACAGCTGCACTACATATGAACCACCTTACTGATCACCAAATATAGACCAAAAAATGGGCTAAGAAGAGATGTATGTCTATATGCACACAAGTGCCTAGTAGAGCACATGGACTACGAGCTGGTTTAGAGCGTGGGAAAACACCACTGCATATGAAGCTGTGCTTCAAAGGCCTTCCGCAGACTGCATCAGTTTCTAGCAAAACATACCAGTGTCTGTAAATATACATACAATGTTACAACGGAGTAGTCATTTGAAGCATTGGACACATGTTCCTGTTTACATTGTTATCTACAAGTTTTGTAAACCAACGTATCTAGAGGGCACTAATTAGTGTGGGATAGTGGTACTCTATAATACAAGGGGTGTCAGACAGACATTGTGCACATGGGTCTCATGGCTACAACAATACTAAAAATGTAAAAAATTAGAAAACCTCAGCACAAGTGCAAGAAAATAAATTAATTACAGAGTACAATGGCAAACTGAGGTTGCCGTTCTTGGGCAACAGCTTTCACTTCACACGTTCTAACTGCCAGTAAGTACTGATAGAAAAAATCTTTATTTTATGATCGCCCCATAAAACTGACTTTTTTTGTTAAGAATCCTTTCTTTTAAAAAACCTGAACTAGGCGACAATTACAAATTTCAGGGTTCCGACAGTGAAAGGGTTAATGACAGTAACATGTTGGGTAACACGGCAAAAATTGAGAAAAGTCTATGAAACCTCAAGACCATTTTTTTTTCCCTCTTTGGATCTATTTGATGATGTACTGTCCATTTTCATTTATAAGGAATAATATTATAGGAGAAAACTACTGTCTGTGCAATAACATCAAAGTGAAATTTTATACTAAATGTGAATAAGTGTATAAAATAATTGGGAGTGAGAGCATTCATACCTAACTAATATAGCAGTATGAAATTATTTGTCTGGAGCCTTATGATAGGTTACAGAAATAATATGCTAGAATAAGTTCATAAAATATAAGGGCAAACAGTTACTAGACTGAATAAATAATATACGTATGTAATACACAAGTACAAACATTCAATATCATTCAGTATTCCACAGACTTCAATGAAAACCATCAAATATTAATAAAACAAAAATCAGGCTGAAAAGCCCCCGCTTCGAATTTTTGTTTAGAACTGTTATTTTCACTAAAAAATACTGGTAAATGCCTCAAACCAACTGGTACATATCTAAATTTCCTGCATCAAATATAATGGAATAAATTCTGAACCTTTAGATGAGATTCTAGTCAGCATTATCATCGATCTCTTATGTGAGGAACTACATTAAATTTTCACTTTAGATTTACCTGAGAGGACACCTTTTTAATAAAAGAAATGACAAAAAAATAAAAATTAGTTGAGCATTTACGTTTCAACACACTACGAATTACACATGTTAAAAGCTAATCAATGTTCGTATCTTAGAGAAAACTTTAACCTACTCCGAAAATTTATAATTAAGTACTCTTTCACGTGTGAATTTGAAAATTTTATAAAAATTATTAAAATGCCAAAAATATCAACTGTTAAAACTTAATTCAAGAATCAATCACAGCTATGGCATATAATGTTAATGTGCAGCATATTCAATTAAGTTACTTGCTATATACGTTTTACCTAAATTACCCATGAGCTCCTTCTAAACGATAACCTTTCTGAATACTTACAAACTTAGCATTTAATGATAGCAGTATAAAATCGACCCAACAACAGAGGCAGGGTGTAAAAAACGAGTAACAGGTGTTCCTCATATACTGTCCGTCCAAGAGTGCAATGCCCTGTCTAGCTGTCAAACACACGAGGTAGAAGCTAGCATTAGCACGTCTTAACTCTCCAACCAACGCTTATGTTTGAAACAGAACAACATGCATGAACTTCAGCATGTATTGAACATTAATAATAAAAATTGTATTTCACATTGTTGTAATGTAAAATAAATCTTTGATATGCACTACCTAGTTTGGGTAGTTTTATCAGGTGGGGGCAGCTTATGAACTTGTTAATAAAAATAAAAAAAATAATTATTGAATAAATAAACAGTAACTGCATTAGTTAAATGAATAAGGTGGGAAGGAAATAAAAATAACAGTATATAGCACTCGCAACTAAAACAATTTAAACTTTACAACATTGTCTTGCCCTGGCCATGTTTAAACAAGATCCATGGGCTCTCCGAATTTAAATCTTACATCCCACCCTAGGACGGCAGTATTAGGAGTTGGTGGGTTGTGTGTTTAAACCGGCAATGTGCGAAGATAGCATCTAAGACTACCAAAAACAGTCTACAAGGCACTTTCTGCTGAGTAAAAGGTAGAGGCATAGAAGACCTATAAAACTGGCAATTATAAAATATATCCAAATATATAAATAAATTAAAAGAGGACACCATTTGCTATAGCGAAAGGATTCACATTTTTTCCATACCTATTTATGATAGTACAGGGTAGAGGCTAATAATAGTGGTATCCTGTGTTATTTTGCTGATACATGTCAGTAAATAATGTACAATATACTTCAAGATATATTAATGAAAACACACCTAGAGAATATGATGGGGAGATTTAATGTAATGCAAAATTAGTTGAATTAAAAAAAGCGTCAATCTACAAAATGTGTAGAAATATAATTAAGTACTTTAGTGAATAAGGAAAGAATTCAACAAGTAGAGGCTAATAAATGCTAGAATTTAGTAAGGTACTAGAGGCAAGGTGGAGTGTAATAATGATGTGAGAGAGAAAATAAATAAAAATAATAAAAATGACGCAGCACTAAATGGAACTTCAAGTACTGCAAGGGTGCTCCATACCCTGTTCCATCTTATCCGTACAACAAGCGCAACACCAGGCAGCTAACACCATTCACAAACAAAAACAATTAACCTCCAGTTAGAAGTGGAAAAACTGGCTAATATCAAATGCACTGAACTACGATACCCACACCACATATGGCAGTTAAGTGTGAGTATTCTTATTAGGCTCAAATTCCCTAACCAAACGCAGCACAGACAGCTTCAGCATCCATATTTATATATTTCAAGTCATACAAAAAACTATTCATTGCAAAATCTTCATAAAATATGAGAAATTTTTACTTTTGGCGTGAATATATTATTGCGGTGTTTTGAGAAAATAACAAGTCAAGTCACAAATGGTGATGTTGGAACATTAACTTTGACAACAGGTAGCAAAGGATTGGACAGAAAATGGAGAATTATTGACTGCAAATGTATCCGGAAGATTTTCAAAGTTGAAGAATGTATATGGTATGTTTAATGTGTGTGTGTGTGTGTGTGTGTGTGTGTGTGTGTGTGTGTGTGTGTGTGTGGGTGGGTGGGGGTGTGTGTGTGTGTGTGTTGTAGCGTGTGGTGTACGTGGACGTCCTCACATACGCACCTATCGTAATGTTGGTTGCACGGTCGATCATAGCTCCTAGCCCCGCCTCTTTCATTGGTCGATACTATATTCACTCGCTCCCTGCTCCTTGATATTGTCATATACTCTTCTTAAAGCTAGTTATGGAACATTGTCTTCCACTATACTTCACTCTCCTCCAGACTATCCAGTGCGCCTGACAACTCTAAACTAAAGAAAGACTTCCTAACATCCCTATGACTCACTTGTTTTGAGTTTTCCAATTGTGGCCCGTGGTTCTGTTTCTCATCCTTTGAAACATTCGATCCTTGTCCACTGCCCTTGTCCAATGCCTCTTAGTATAGTTTGATATTACGTTGTATTCCCCCTCCTACCCGTCCTACCTCTAGTGTCATCAGGTGGTTTCCTTAACCTCTCATCATAAGACATACCCCTCAGTTCCGGGACTAATCGTTTGCAAATTTTTGCACTTGCTCCAATTTCATGAGTGTTTTGACTATGTGAGGGTTCCATACTGGCGCTGGCTATTCCCAGTATAGGCCCTTACATACACTGTGTACAATGTCCGAGAATGACTCCGTACTCAATGGCTAAACGCCAATCGCAGGTTTGCCAATCTCCCATATGCTGCAGCAGTTATTGAATTGATGTGTGCCTCAAGGGGACATGTTCGTTATAATGCATACCCCAAATCCTTTCTTTAACGGAAGTTTGGGTTTCTAACCTGTACTCTGTCTCAGTCTACTGTTCCTTTCCCCAATCTTCATGACCTACACTTACTGAGTTAAACTCCAGGGCCATTTGTCGGACCATACTTGTAGTTGTCCAGACCCTTGTAATCTTAACTGATCCTGTCCCACTTGATTTCCTCCTCATCAGTTTCACATCATCAGCGTACAGTGACACTTTTGAATCTTTCTTCCACCATGTCATTCACATATACAAGAAACAGCACCAGGCCTAGACTGAACCATGTGGAACCCCACCCGACACATTCGCCCACTCCGACACTTCAAGCACGTACCAACACACATTGTTTCCTTCCGTCAGTATGTCCCTGATCCTCTGCTGTACTTTCCTGCCCCCTTTATTCCGGCCTGCTCCTCGAATTTTGCACCAGTCTCTTGTGTGGTACTGTGGTCAAAAGCCTTCTGCTATCTAAAAAAGAATGCCATCTACCCCTACCCCTCTCTTCTCCTGACATGCTTCTGTTACCTTACATAAACTCAAGTAAATTTGTGACACAGATTTCCCATCTCTGAAGCAGTGCTGCTGTCATGTATGAGCCCAAATCTTTTCAATGGTTTGTCCACACTTTTCTCCTGTTAATCTTTCCATGTCTTTACATACTATACAAGTACAGTGAGGCGGTCTGTAGTTTAAATGCTGCCTGTCACTGTCCCCTTCTTTAAAAATTGGAACTACATGAAGCTGTCTTCCACCCTCAGGCAACTGCCCCTGTTTTTCGATAAGAATTTAGTGGAAGATTGCTGCGAATGGAACACACTGTGCCTCTGCTGCCCTCTCTCAGTAGCCATGAGATATTGTTATCTGGGCCACCGCTATTTGAGGTATCGAGTTCCGTCTAGTAGTTTCGCACCTCTACCTTTGGTATGTGTATTGTGTCCAGCACCTGCTGGTGCTCCCGACCTCCACAGTTTGCTGGAAGCATTCCTGAAGCTATGTGAAATACAAGCTATAAATCTTTTGTTATTTAGTACATCACATACTTCTTGATCTCTTTTGTGAGTCCCCTCCTACGTTCCTAGCCTGATTACCTGTTCCTTGACTGTTGTTTTTCTCCTATGCCTGGAAAACAACTTTGGTTCAGATTTGCTTTTGGGATGGCTAGGGTCGTTCTCGTAGTGCCTCTGGACCTCTCTTCCTTATCCTTGCATAGTTTGTTTCTGGTTCATCTGCTCATCCTTGTTTTCTTGATCCTTGGCCCTTCATACCTTTTCCATGCTCTCTCGCACAGCTGGCTTTGGCCTCTTTAAACACCTCCAATTAAACCATGGGCTCACTCTGTTCTTACCATTTGTTTTTGTTGACCTTGTGGTATGAACCTTTCCTCTGCCTCCCTGGCACTTAGTGGTTACTATGTCCATCATTTCCAATTTACTGTCTTTCCATCTAGTTTCCTTTCCCACTGCATCTTCATGCAGGAAACTCCCATTCCATGGAGTCCCCGTTTTTGAAGTTTTGTTTCTCTCTTTGTTCTCCTGCTGCGGCATTCTCCAACTGATTAACTCAATAAGATATGCAAAACTTCAGGACATCATGATCACTAGTGGCCAAGGGTCTTTCGGGGGTGATATCCCTATGTCTGAACTATTCCAAGGTGAATATGAGATCCCAGCCTTGCTGCAACTGCCTCTCCTCTCTCTCTCTGGTTGTATCCTAACATGTTGATGCATAAAGTTTCTCCAATACAGTCTCAACATCTTAGCCCTCAATTGGTGTCTGGTCCCCCTAGGTGCGCTAGGTGTAGCCCAGTCTAGCTCTTTATGATTGAAATCCCCCTTTATAAGCAATTTGTCGCTACCCAATGAGCCCTCCTGGCCACTCACTTGTGTATCCACCAACTACCACTGCCCTATTGGCACCACATGCATACTCTTCTTTTGGTTCTCCTGTAAGTGGGTTGTTTTATACATCACTGCTAACTACCACCTTGACCACCAGTCTGAAGTGTTCCGACATGAAGTTGTCTGGTTTCCCTTCTTTCCATGCCCCGCCATCTCCTCAAAGCTTCCAGGGTTTTTTATGAGCAATGCTCTCCTCCCCCTCCTCTGTTCTCGCTGTCTTCCTCAAAATCTGATATCCAAGTGGAAAAATTTGCATCTGTTATCATCCCTGAAGTTGTTCTCTGTTAAGTGCTATGATGTATGGGTGATGCTTCAATGATGCATTCTGCCACTCTTCGCTCTTATTGCTATTCCATTCTGCATTGGTGTACCATACCTTTACTTCCTTTCCATTAACGTATTTTGGGAGATGAAGAGGAAGGTGGCAGGTGGCGGCAGGGCACCAATTATGGAGGCGCTAGTGATTTTGGAATAAGTGCTTGGGGGTGGTGGCTTTATGGAGCCGAGGGTTCATTTCTGTTTACCCGTTTTGGTTGATATGTGGTACAGGGAGTGAGAGTTTCTGGTAAGCATTGTGTTTGATGTTCCCTCAAAGCTGAGTTTTCACTGGTCGTGTCGTTGCTGTCCTGTCTCTCATTCCTTCCACTGGTTCTGTCTTGCTCTCACTTTCCAGTTGTTCCCTTTCCTTTCTTGTTCGGCTGTCTCGATTGAGGAAACACTTTTTGATAATCTGGAGAGAGTCCTTTAAACAGTGGTTCTGTGTATATCCTGTTCAGTACCACATCTGTCTTGATGTCAATCAGAATGGTCGAATTTTTTCCCCTCAAATACCCCCCCCCCCAAGCCTGAAAATTTCTACCTGAGATAATGGCCCTCTCTCCTGTTTTATTGCAATGATATGCTTAATCTCTGTTTTCTCTACTCCCAATCTTTCTCTGTTGCATCAGAGGTCTGCCCTTCAGCCTCCGAAGCCCAATGAATAATTATTTGACCTCTCCCTCTCCACTTCCCATTACTTTTCCCTCGGTTCACTGGATCTGAGTTAAGCATCTCCATGCTGTTTGCCTAACATCTTCCCAGTACAACCATAGATGGGCCGCCTGATATTACTGCGGCCAAAAGACGCTTAGATCCATTCCCCTCCTTCAGTCCCATCGCGGCCTGCTTGTCCATTCAGTCATCTTGCGCCTTTCCGGACCTCATCTTTAGAGTCCTGCTTCAGCACATCCGAATGTCCCTTACCTGGCCATCTCTATCGTTCTCCAGCTACTACCAGCTCGTGATTCCCACTTCTTGCTCGGCTGGCTGAGATGTGGGGGCTCTATGGAGTTGGTGGAGTACAATGCTCAGATTATTGTAAACATAGAAGAACCGTTTAGCTAGGGCGCGCGAGAGAGAAGGGAAAAGGGGGGGGGGGGGGTGAAGATGGGGGGTGGGGGGGGGGGGGGGGGAAGTAAAGGGGGGTAATAATTATATCTTAATGGGGGGGGGGGGGGATAGGGGGGGGGGGGGGGGGGGGGGGGGGGGGAGAAATTGTTTGGTTGGGGGGGGGGGTGGGGGTTATTTTTTATTTAAAGAAAAAAAGTTATCAAATAATAAAGGGAGAAAAGAAAAATATGTATAATTAAATGGGTGGGGGGGGTTGGGTAGGGGGGGGGGGTTTTTTTTTAGGGGGGGTGGGGGTTGTTGGGGGGGGGGTGGGGGGGGGGGGGTGGGGGGGGGGGGGGGGGGGGGGTTTATAATTTATATAAATAAAATTAAAAAAAAAAATAAAAAAAAAACAAAAAATATAGAAAAATATAAATCAAATAAAAAGAAAGAAGAATAGATAAAATTATAAATGGAAAAAAACGAAAAAAAAAAAAGAAACAAAAAAAAGAAATAGAAAGAAAAAGAAAAAAAAAAATAAATAGGAAATATGCAAATTAAAGAAAAAAAAATGAAAAAAAACAAACGAAGAAAAAAATTAGAATAAAGAAAAAGATAAAGGAAAAAATAACAAGAAAAAAAAAAAATAAACAAAAAAAAAAAAAAAAGAAAAAAAATGTTAACAAAGAATACGAACGTCAAGAGAAAAAAAACGGTAGAATTAAAACACTAAAAATAGAATAATAAATAATAAAAAAAACGAAACAAAACAATGTTCGCATTTTTGTCCTTGGATCCGTTCTATCCGTCTTCCTTATTCTGACCAGCCATCATCGGTTCCCTTGCCTTTACTTCCTCCCTTTTGAACCCATTTGTTTTTATCCTGGTTGGGATTTCTAACTGCTTCAGTTTTATCGTAAAAATGTTGTGGTGGGGGGATTTATAAGATAATGTGTTTTGTTAGTTCGGTTTGTGTGTGTGTGGTGTGTGTGTGTGTGTGTGTGTGTGTGTTGTGAGAGAGAGAAGTAGAGAGCGAGAGAGAAAAGAGAGCCTCGCACGCGCACTGCATCCTGTCATCCATAGATAAAAGACGCCATGTACCCCACTCTGGCCCACATTCACCGTTCTCTGACAGGTAGTTCTATTGTTTCCTGAAACCTACCTCTTACTCCTGCCAGATGCACATCACCCAGGATGTCACCCTCCAAATCTGACTGAACAGAGGCTTAGCAAACACTGCCTTTTGGATAAGATCAAATACAGTGCAATGGTCTTGGCAGTTATAATATTGGCAGTAAATCAGAAAGATTCCAGAGTCACACATTTTCATGGTCACTCATGGATCCACAGACAGAGGGCTAGATTAGCCTCCTGTTCTCATGGGTGAATCACTGCCACAACCCAAAATGATTCAATGTTCCATTTTGGGTGATGTGACACCTACCAAGAAGCTACATTTACAAGAGGGTTGGATAGTGAGCCCTAATCCATTCTATCTAAAATCTGGAATTTAACAAATGGGGGAAATATCCCCATTATTGAGGCGCAATTCGATCTATGGAAGGGAGAAGAAGGATTCAATTCCAGGTATAAGAGCTCCTCACGTAGAAAATGGACCCTCCACTGAAGTTAATATGAGGAGTACACTAACAGTATGAAAACCAGTTTGACCTTAGAGTGGAGTAAGACAATTTGAAATTGTTAAACCACATGTAAATTTTCCTTTCACACACATTGCAAGTGGATGTACAAAAGGGTTTTCAGAAATGAAAGTTACAGAGCCACTTGTTCAACCCCATCCACATATGAAATCTGATAGCAAGAGAATGGCTAAGGAATTTAGGATGGCTAAAAAAAGGCTGGCAATGATTGAAAGACTGTTCCAGATTTGTCACTCATGTACTGTTACAGGAAATTTATGCTGATAAAAAAAAAGTTATCCCCGGCTATTTTTAATTAATGAAGAAGACTAAGAAAATTGAACCAGCATCCTCAACTTCCCGAGTAATTAAACTGCTAAGGAACACTAGCAATCTCAACCTCCAGAACCAATTAATCTTTGACTGTCGCAAGCACCTTTCTGAAACGTCAATTCTATGTCAAAATTTTTTGGAAAAAAAAAAAAAAAAAAAAAAAAAATTCTTATGAAATGATAGAGAATCTTTTCCCGTGGGAATGACACCCAAAAATATGAAATTTGGTCGAGAAATCATGGAATTACACCTGCCAAAAATTAGCGGTCTCGGCGACATATACGCATCGGTGATTTCTCTGACTTTGAGCCCCGTTTTTGGCAATTCCCTTGTTCCAGTTGACCAAAATCATAGCCCTTTCTTTAGAACTCCATTTTTTTTATCACTTGAGTACAAGAAACCACCCCTTTACCAATCTGAATTACCCCAATAAAGTGGTCAGAAATTGGCAATTTTGGCCAATTTCATGCAAATTAAAAAAAGAACAATTTCAAATAGGGTCCAGAATAAACGATGTAGACATTCTTGGCACTAAAATAACATATCTCTGTCATTAGTCATGTCTTTAGGCCCCTCTTTGCATTACTATTGCTTTTTATTTTGATTTTTTATTCATACAAAAAATACAAAATTTACTGTTATGCAGACTAATGCATTATTGTAAAAATGGTATAAATAACATCAGTGCACTAGTGAAAGAATATTAGACTCCCCAGTTGACGTGTATTGGACGTGTGGTGTGATTTGTTACTCCCGAACATTGGTAAAAATCGAACATTTCTGCTACTTTGAGCTCAATTTCAAGATCGTTTTCATCATGAAACTAATCAAAATCATCTCTATTTCTGTGATATGTTTTCCATTTTATCACGTGAGACCATGAAAACGAGAATAAAAATGATAAATATTGTATGAAAATACACCTCAAAGTCTGTGTTTTAATCCAAAAAAATGGTCTTTTTTTTTCTCTCATTATGCACTGCGTGCTGCAGGATTTTTTTATGTGGTGCACACTAACCACACAGATCCATTCTCTCACATGTGGGCCTACCAGCTTTCTCCTGCTTGATTTGAAGCCGCTAGAATTACGCGTATTGATACGTCCGAAACAGTGGCGTGTGAGACATATACTATACGACCAAAACAGTCAAAGAGTTAAACTGTTCAGGTATATCTAGCACCATCAACCTCCAGAACTAATTAAACCGCTCAGGAATGCTAGCATCCTCAACCTCCAGAACTAATTAAACTGCTCAGGAATGCTAGCATCCTCAACCTCCAGAACTAATTAAACTGCTCAGGAATGCTAGCATCCTCAACCTCCAGAACTAATTAAACTGCTCAGGAACATCTAGCACCATTAACTTCCAGAACTAATTAAACTGCTCAAGAACACCTAGCACCATCAACCTCCAGAACTAATTAAAATGCTCAGGAACACTAGCACCATCAACCTTCAGAACTAATTAAACTGCTCAGGAACACTAGCATCCTCAACCTCTGGAGCTAATTAAACTGCTCAGGAACATTAGCATCCTTAACCTCCAGAGCTAATTAAACTGCTCAGGAACACTAGCATTCTCAACCTCCAGAGCTAATTAAACTACACAAATAACCAGCACATAGAAGACAGGAGCTTACGCCGACATTTCGGTCCAACTTGGACCATTTACAAAGTCACACTTCATAAATGGTCCAAGTCGGACCAAAACATCATCGTAAGCTCCTCTCTTCTATGTGCAGGCTATTTACGTATTGTTCCAGTCATGGTATTGTGCCTTTTTCTGTTATCTAATTAAACTGCTCAGGAACACCTAGCACCATCAACCTCCAGAACTAATTAAACTGCTCAGGAATACTAGTATCCTCAACCTCCAGAGCTAATTAAACTGCTCAGGAACACTAGCACCATCAACCTCCAGAACTAATTAAACTGCTCAGGAACACCCAGTACCAACAACCTCCAGAACTAATTCAGCTGCCCAGGAATACCTAGCACCATCAACTTCCAGAACTAATTAAACATCTCAGGAACACCCAGCACCCTCAACCTCCAGAGCTGATGAAACCTTTAAGAACTCCTCAGATTTTCCGAAACACCTTCTCCCTCTAATAAACCAGCAACATCACTTGCAGTTAGCAAGCCAGCTTCAACAATCATGGAAAACAGAAAATCTTTACAGCACTGCCATGCTTAATTAACATATGAATAAGGGAATCTCTTTCTTTATTATTTGTAATTGGAACAGCTCGGTATCTAGGATCAATTACTGTACTGTATATTTATTCCTTTCTTAATTAGCAGGTGCCTGACCAGTGGGTTCATATGGGAAAATAGGTTTCAGGTGTCATATATTACAAAATACATCTAGAAGTGCAACTTGTATGTAATTAAGAGCCTCCAACTCCCCATTTACACTAGGCTACCATGTGTTTTTTTTTTTTAACTTGACCAAAATTAATAGAAGAATTTAAAAAAATGAACTCGACTGCATGTGTGCCTTCAAAAATTTTACTCTCAGGGCATGACCAGAAGCCAGACTTCCTTAGTGCGTGCTAGATCAACCAGGACAAAACAGCCTCTGGTCTGTAGGCTTACACAACTATAGACCTAACTCATCCAGCACTTCCTACAAGATATTACCAAGTATCCTCTTAAAAATTCCTACTATTGTTCCAGCAATATATCCTATTAACCCTTTCAGGGTTCGTGCCGTAGATCTACGGCTTTACATTCAGGGTCCAAACCGTAGATCTATGCCATGAGCTCAGCTCACTCTGATAAGCTGTGAGCAGTAAATTTGGGCCTAGATATGAGAGAATATATCTATGCGGTATGTGTGCACCACATAAAACAAATCCTGCAGTACACAGTGCATAATGAGAGAAAAAAAACGAGACTGTAATTTTCGATTAAAACAGCGACTTTGCAGTGTTTTTTTGTATGTTTTGTATAGTTGTATTTACAATTTCTTGGTCTCATTTGATAGAATGGAAGATATACTACAGAAATAGAAATGATTTTGATTGGTTTTAGTACTGGAAATAGCTTGAAACTGAGCTCAAAATAACAGAAATGTTAAATTTTTGCCGTGTTCAAGAGTAAACAAATGACCTCACAAGTCTAATACATGACAGCTGGTGGATCTAATATACATTCACAAATGTGGCGATATTATTTATACAATTATTACAGTATTGCATAACAGTAAATCTTCTATTTTTTGGTTTGAATAAAAATTCATTATGTGAATAAAAAATCAAAATAGAATTCATTTGTAAAGCCTGAAAACATAACTAATGAACAGAGGAAATGTTAGTTTAGTGCCAGGAATGCCTGCATTGTTTATCCTGGACCCTATTTTGAAATTGGAATATTTTGAACTTTGCATTACATTGGCCAAATTACCAATTTCCGGTCACTTTATTTTGTTGTTGATGCAGTTGACTTGGCGATTTCTTGTGCTCAGTCGATTGAATAGAAGTAATAATAGTGAAATAGCTAAGAATTTGGTTGACTGAAATACTGTAATTGCCCTAAAATGGGAGTCAAAGTTGGCAAAATCGCCGATGCATAAGTATCACCGACACATCAAAATTCGCGAGAGTATATTATTATTATTATTATAATCAAAAAAGAAGCACTAAGCCACAAAGGCTATACAGCGCTGCAGGGTAGGGAAGGAAGCGAGGGTATAGGATGGCAGAAGGGAGGAGGGATGATCAGTAGGTTACAGAAAACAGCGGGGCAGGGGATAGTACGGGGGTAGAGGGTAGCAAGAGATTGAAGTAGAAAGGGCTGAAGGTATCAGAATTTGTGAAGTAAGTCGATTGTTGTCAAAAAGTCAATGAGAGAGTCTGGATGAAAGGTGGGTCCATCAGCGAGAAGGGAAGGTAGAGAGAGAGCAGCAGAGCGAAGACGACGACGGAGGTAAATTCTGCGTGCTCGTTGATAAAGTGGGCAGTCCAACAGAATGTGGCTGACTGATAATGGAACTTGGCAATTCTCACAGAGAGGAGCAGGGCGCCTCTCCATGAGATATCCATGAGTAAGACGAGTATGGCCAATGCGAAGACGGGAGAGAGTAATCTCCCAACCTCGACACTGGTGATAAGAAGACGGCCAGTAACCTATACATTGTACTCGGTTTAATAGATTGAAGTTTGTTGCCGAGTATAGTAGACCAACGTTGTTGCCAACGGGTGTGAAGTTGGGAAGATATTGCAGCAAAATAGTCCGTAAATGGAATACCTCTACATGAAACTGGTAGGTCATGTACTGCTGACCGCGCAGCAGTGTCTGCCTGTTCATTGCCCTGTACGTCAACATGACCAGGGACCCAACAAAAAACAATATCTTTATGCTTGGTAAAGATACGGCGTAGCCAAAGTTGGATACGGAGGACTAAGGGGTGAGGTGTATCAAAGTCATCAACATAGAGTGATGACCAAATATTTGATGGAAGACTAGAGGCCAAATCATTAATAGCAAGGAGAAAAAGTGTTGTGCTCAGAACACATCCCTGGGGGACACCTTCAGCTTGGATAAAGTCCGGGGAGAGCACATTATTAACCCGAACACGGAAATGCCTGTCAGTTAAAAAGTTCTTAAGGAAGGATGGTAGATTGCCTCGAAGGCCTAAGGAGTGGGCTTGGGCTAAAATATTATACCTCCAAGTTGTGTCATATGCCTTCTCAAGGTCAAAAAATATGGCAATAACTGGGTGGTTATTCGCAAAGGCATTACGAACATATGTATCCAAGCGTAGTAAGGGGTCTATGGTACAACGTCCCTTACGAAAGCCATATTGACGAGTGGAGAGACTGTTGTGTGTCTCTAAATACCACACTAAACGTCTATTTACTAGGCGTTCCATCACTTTGCAAACTGCACTGGTAAGAGCAATGGGACGATAGTGGGAGGTTTCATGTCCCGTAGTGCCTGGTTTGCGGAAAGGGAGAACAATGGCGGATTTCCACAGCTGTAGAATAACTCCTTGTGACCAAATAAGATTGTAAAGGCATAATAGGACTGCAAGGGCTGACTGATGTAAATGTTGCAGCATACGAATATGAATGTCGTCGGGCCCAGCTGCCGATGATCGGCAAGCTGAGAGTGTTGCCTCCAGTTCTTGAAGTGTAAAAGGCACATTATACTGTTCTTCTCTGAGAGAAGAAAAGTCCAAGGGTGCTAACTCTCTGGCAGACTTTGAGGAAAGAAATGAGGGGCATAGATGGAGTCCCTGAGAAATACGGACCAGATGATTGCCAATTTCATTGGCAACATCTAGTGGGTTTGCTATATCAACACCGGCAACCCGCAGAACAGGAGCCGGGTCAGGAGAATATTTACCACTCAGTTTTCGTACTTTTTTCCAGACTGCACTCATAGAGGAAGCAGAGGTGATGGTGGAGACATAATCTCGCCAGCAAGTGCGTTTAGTGTCACGGATGACACGGCGAGCGATCGCACGCTTCTGCTTAAAATCAAGAAGTCTCTCTGTGGTTCTATTGTACCGGTACCTGCCCCATGCAGCGCGTTTCAAACGTACTGCACGAGCACAAGCAGGAGACCACCAAGGCACGCATTTCTGAGAATGCCTGCCCGAAGTTTGGGGTATAGAATGAGAAGCTGCGGTTAAAACGGAGGACGAGAAGAGGTGTAAAAACTCATCGATGGAGGACGAAGAAGGAACCTCTCTAAAAACAGTTAGGTGTGAGTAAAGGTTCCAATTTGCCTGATCAAATTGCCAGCGTGGGATCGAAGAGGTGGTGAATATGAAGGGGAAGTAAGAATGATTGGGAAATGATCGCTGTCATGTAAGTCCGGAAGAACAGACCAAGTGAAGTCTAATGCGGCGGAGGAAGAGCAGACTGAGAGATCGATGCAAGAGAGAGTGTGAGTCCGAGGATCAAAATGGGTGTGAGTACCTGTATTTAAAACATGGAGGGGGTGGGTGGCAAGAAAAGCCTCTAACTGAATGCCACGGGAATCACAGTGAGACCCCCCCCCCCCCGAGGAAATGGTGGGCATTAAAATCACCAAGTAACAGAATCGGTGGTGGTAATGACGAAACAAGAAAGGCAATATCCGGAATAGATAATGCCCGAGAAGGAGAGAGATATAAAGAACAGAGCATATACCACTTATGCAAGTGGATATGGGCTGCTGTGTAATGCAGCGAAGTACGAACAAATGGCTGATGGTACGGAATATCAGTGTGTAGAAGAAGGGCACTTTCATTAAAGGTCCCATCAGGAAAAGGATCTGAAGAATACAATAAATTATAGCCTGAGATGGGAGAGATAACAGCAGAGTGTAATTTTGGTTCCTGTAAGCAAACACCAACAGGGGAAAACTGGGAGAGTAACATCTGAAGCTCACCCCAATTACCCCTGAGGCGGCGTATATTCCACTGTAAATAGGCCATGATTGGCAATGATAAAGATACCTGAAATCCCCAGGTAAGGGTTCCTACGGACTAGAGGGGTTAGAAAAGTCCACATGCGGAGGCAGTGGAAAACGTTCAAGCAGCGAAGGAATGATGCGCTGTGAAGAAAGGAGTTGCGCAGATGGAGTAGAGGAGAGAGAAGGAGCGGAGGGTGGATCAGTGTCCACTGATGGTTTGTTCTCTGCAATATATTCAGAAATTGCTTCAAGTGTTTCAGAATTCAGAGATGTCGTATGGGAGACAATATTGGAAATGGTAGGGGGAGGATGAGTAAAGACTGGAACTGTAATGGACTGTACCAAGGTAGGGGGGGGTGAAAGGGTGGAGGGAACTGGAGAAGCGTGGAAGGGGACAGAAGAGGCAGAAACCTGGGAGGTGGCAGAAGAGGAAGAAACTTGGGAGGGAACAGGGGAGGAAGGTACAGTACGAGGAGGAGGGTGAACCTCTACACTTGTAACAGGGCAAGTGAGAGGGGGAGAACCAGGTACAGAGACAGGGGAGGGAAAATGAGGAGGTGGAAGATGGGTAGGAGGTGTTAACGGACCTTTTTTTGACTTTTGAGAAGTAGAGGGACGATTGGGAGGTGTCATACGAGATCTCGTCGCTACTGAGGCTTGTGAGAGAGAACACGAAGAAGCAAGATCAGACTGAGACATTGAAGTAGGGACGTCTGAGCCGAGGACAGCAAAAGAATTAGCTACAGGAGTGACTATGGGAGAGGTAACCACAGAGGTGGGTGCAGAAGATGGGATACCAGAAGTGGGGGACGTTTTGAAACACGGGAATAAGAAACACGAGGTAGTCTCCCTTGGAGGCGGAGATGAGAAACTACCATGGCATAAGGGAGACCTTCTGCCTCTTTGAGGTAACGGATTTCCCGCTCGTTTAAGTAGACTTGACAACGGCGAGAGTACGAAGGGTGAGCCTCATGACAATTAAGGCAAAAGGGAGGTCGATTGCAAGACTTATTAGAATGGTAATCGGCACCACAGACTGGGCATTCGGCGATAGATCTGCAATATTTTGCTGGATGGCCAAATCGCCAGCAATTTCTACACTGTTGCGGTGTAGGGATCACCTTTCGAACTTGTAACCGATGTCCTGCTACATAAACTGAGGATGGGAGTTCATGGCTGTCAAAAGTTAAACGAGCCACATTGCTAGGGTATCGTCTCCGCCCACGGGCAGGAAGAACGTAAGTGTCTACCTTGAGGATTGGAAGATCTTGGAGTTCCAGCTGTTCAAGAATGTCAGTGCCACATGTCTGGAAATTTTGTTGAACTATGGTATGGGGCAGAATGACGGTACCACTACAAGAATTGAAGGAATGATGCTTTTCAATAGTTACAGGAACAGTATCGATATGGGAAAGACGAGAAAGCTCATGAGCCTGGGTAGCATTCTGTACGGTGACGATGGGCGTACCGCTCTTAACAGCATGAAAAGAAATATCTTTACCAACATGGCGTAGGAGTGCCTTGCCAATACTGTGGTCAGAAAGATAGGCAGTAGAGGAAGTCGGTCGTAAAGTGAAGAATTTAGTCCATTGTGCAGTCTGAAACTGAGCGTGGAAAGGTAGTGAAGAACGTGTCGATCTTTTCTGAGAAGAACGAGAAGGTGGAGAAGTATCATCAGCAGGTAATTGTCGTTGTCATTTAGGCGTGGGACCAGAGTTGGTCCGATGTGGAACGGGCCGGCGATTCGAAAATTGCCACACCGTAGAGGGAGAGGTCGGAAGCATAGTCAGAGGAGAGCGAAGGTCAGATAAATCGAAGGAGTCAGTCGAGGCCTCAGTACCTGAAGCGGGTGAGGAAACAGCACCGGCAAGAGGTACAGAGGCATGAGGAGTGTCCGAAGAGTGGTCCAAAGACGAGGCGGGGTCAGAACGGGGTGCAGTATCAAGAAGGGGCCCGGGGGTAGCAGGTTCATGGACTAGGGCTGCCATGGTTAGGTTACTTCTTTCTTTTTGTTTTTAAGAAAAAAAAAAGAAAGAAGAAAAGAAAATAAAAATAAAAAAAGAATAAAAAAAGGGGGGACCGGGGAGGGATAGTTCCTAGGAGGAATGAAAGGGCCAGAAATCTCCCTCCGCACCCAAGAGGACCTCAGCACCGCAAGTAGCGCAGATGCAGCATGGAACCCGTGCCATACCCTACCCATCATGCCAGTAAACCGGCAATCCAGGATAGCAACCTCACATCTGCCGAGCTACCTCGGTGGACAAAAGAGAGGGCGGCCGGAAATCCGCCACAAAGCATACCTCCTTCGGCCACCACCCCCGGAATCTGAAAGGTGGCTTCCAGAGATACACCCGTCGCCCGAGACACCCAAAGCCACCCTCCGGGATACAGGAGAGGGATCAGGACATCCCCAGGCAATCCAGATTCCACGGCAAACTACGCCACCGCCAAGAACCTCAACGGAATGGGATGGACCCCGGTACCCTTTCCCCTACCTAGGAACTAGCGTGCCTGTGGAAAAAAAAAAAAAAAAAAAAGGAAGGGCAAAAGGGAGGGGTGGGGAGGAGGAAAGGAAAAAGGGGAGGATGGGATAGGGAACGGGGGATTGGGGGGTAATTAGGCTCGGTCTGAGGAAGTAGACCGACAGGTCTAATTCCTCAGACCAAGAGCCTCTTCACCACGCCAAGGAGCCCCCCTTGAAGAGGTCGCGAGAGCATAATTTTGTCAATTTTCTATCAAATTTTGTACTTTTTGTTTTATTACCTTCAAAAAGAGATTCTCTACCATTTCATAAGAAAAAATATTTTTTTTTTTTTTTAAATTCTTGGACCCTGGTGCACACTTTGAAATTTGGCCTCTGGACCCTGAAAGGGTTAATTGTTGTGGCCAAGCATGCTGACTGTTTTCTGCATCTCACCAAGATTTGACATTTCCTCCAATATCTCACATTGCACTACTTTACAGTAGTGAATATAATAAGGACCCAGCCTCAAGTACTTTCCATGTGCTATTGCACACATAGAATAATCACAGAAGTCACAGTTGTTTCATTAAATTAGTTTCACTTAAGAAGTCAGAGTGAATCTGCATAAAAGATAAGACCTTCAGAAAAGTTAGTGTAACACATTAGTGCTGAATAATGTAAAAAATGAAGTAAAGTGAACTGCAGAATCTTGCAAAAATATTCTTAACGAGTTTACTATACCCAATATGCTATGTCACTTTTTGTTATGCATTTTAATGTTATCAACATTAGAGCAATGTTTAAGAAAGTATTGCTACACAAACATTATGGCTTACTGGAAGCATATAGTTTTTAACAAAATCAAAACCAGCCTTAGAATCTTAAAAAAAAAAAAAAAAAATTGCTCAATGATTTACCCAGCCCCCATATATTCAATGGGAAATTGGAGGCT
>NW_026488684.1:0-2500 GCF_026875155.1 Cherax quadricarinatus | reverse complement strand
ATTATAACCTGCCTCAGTGGGAAATGGCTGGCGTGTTAAAATAAATAAATAAATAATTATAATACACTGGACCCCTGCATAACGATTACCTCCAAATGTGACCAATTATGTAAGTGTATTTATGTAAGTGCATTTGTACGTGTATGTTTCGGGATCTGAAATAGACTAATCTACTTCACAATATTTCTTATGGGAACAAATTCGGTCAGTACTGGCACCTGAACATACTTCTGGAGTGAAAAAATATCGTTAACCGGGGGTCCACTGTATACATATATATATACATTATATATATAATATTATATATATATATATATATATATATAATATATAATATATATAACATATATACACCTACCATCCGACTTACGACCGAGTTCGGTTCCGAGAAACCGGTCGTAAGTCGAAATGGTCGTAAGTCGAACTTTACTACTGAATATCAACAAAACATTTTTGTAATGACTATTTTGTTTTATTTTGGTATTTCATGTTTTACTTTACTTTTTGTGTTGTTAGTACTGTATTTTATACTGTAAGGTTTAGGATAAACACTGTGTACAATACAAATACATGTAGTTGTTTATTTCCCAGAAATTTGGCATAAAAAGTGCCGGTCGTAAGTCGAGTGGTCGTACGTCGAGCAGGTCATAAGTCGGATGGTAGGTGTATATATATATATATATATATATTATATATATATATATATATATATATATATATATATATATATATATATATATATATATATATATTACTAATATATATATTAATATATTATTATATCAATATGTATATATATACATTATTTATAATAATATATTAATATATATATATATAATAAATTACTAAATATATTAATTATAATTTACTTTAATGCCATCGCGTATCTTCCACGGAGGCAGGTATTAATATAATATTATCGAACAGCTCTCCAACTCAACAATTACTAATGCATATTTTTTAATTGCTTTTGTAAGTTGTAATTTTTTTTGGGGGTCTGAAACAGACTCATGCTAATTTACATATTTCTTATGGGAACAATTTGTTTGGTAATGGCACTCGATAAGTGCTTTTTGGAACGAATTGTCACGAAATTCAAGCAACTATTTAATATATTCTATAATAATTTTGATAATATTAAAATTATATGATATAATTATCAGAAAATATAAAATAATATATATATATATATATATATATTTATATATATATATATATATATATATTATATATATATTAATATATATATTATATATATATATATATTATATATATATATATATATATATAATATATATATATATATATATATACAGTGGACCCCCGCATAACGATCACCTCCGAATGCGACCAATTATGTAAGTGTATTTATGTAAGTGCGTTTGTACGTGTATGTTTGGGGGTCTGAAATGGACTAATCTACTTCACAATATTCCTTATGGGAACAAATTTGGTCAGTACTGGCACCTGAACATACTTCTGGACTGAAAAAATATCGTTAACCGGGGGTCCACTGTAAATATTTATATATATATATATATTATATATATATATTATATATATATATATTATAATATATATATATATATATATATATATACAGTGGACCCCTGGTTAACGATATTTTTTCACTCCAGAAGTATGTTCAGGTGCCAGTACTGACCGAATTTGTTCCCATAAGAAATATTGTGAAGTAGATTAGTCCATTTCAGACCCCCAAACATACACGTACAAACGCACTTACATAAATACACTTACAAAATTGGTCGCATTCGGAGGTAATCGCTATGCGGGGGTCCACTGTATATAGTGGTGCCTCGAATTTTGGCCAAAATTTGTTCCAAAACGCTGTTCGAGTGCCATTACCAAACAAATTTGCTCCCATAAGGAATAATGTAAATTAGATTAGTCCATTTCAGACCCCAAAAAATACACTTACAAAAGCACTTACTAAAATACACTTACGTAATTGTTCGAGTTGGGAGCTGTTCGAAATATTATATTATACCCTGCCTCAGTGGGAAACGGCTGGTGTGTTAAAATAAATAAATATTATAATATATATATATATATAATATATATATATTTTATATATATATATATATATATATATATATATATATATATTATTTATTTATTTAACATGCCAGCTGTTCGAAATTTGAGGTGCCACTGTATATACATATATGCATACATGTATATATGTATGCATACACGCATACGTGCGCAAGACAAGCCACAAAGGGGTGGAAATCTTAAGCTCAAGTACTTTCACACTTCTCAGTGCATCATCAGGAGCTGTGCAATGTTGCAGAGGTAGCAACAGGAGAAATGAGGGTAAGTTTTCTCAGAAGATAGTAGAGTGAGTGACTCTGCCTGCATCTCCCTCAGATGCAGGCAGAGTCACAGGTGTGACATCCGGCCGTGGCTCTCACATTTCTAAGGGAGACACTTGCGGAGTCACTCACGCTACTATCCTCTGAGAAAACTTATCCTTTTC
>NW_026488680.1:0-13712 GCF_026875155.1 Cherax quadricarinatus | reverse complement strand
TGGAAGTACAGTGCCTGCACTCTGAAGGACAGGCTGGAGATACAACAGTTTAGTGGGTCATCTAAGCCATGGCATCCACACACTTAAGACAAGACGGCTATTGACTGAGTGATGGTGAATACTTCCCTGTGTCACCTTGGTGACCTTGATGGTCAAAACAGAAGCAAACTGGAGCCCTCACTACCACCCAATTACCGTAAGGGCGAAACGTTTCGGAATAAAGATATCGAACTGTTGGACATTGTTTTATATCACCTGGTCGGTATTTGTCATTGTTGAAGAATTGAGACACTTGTGCAACACATGGGAATCTTTATTGGAGAAACGTTTCGCCACACAGTGGCTTCATCAGTCCAATACAAAGTAGAAATGGGTAAGGAGAGGAGGAGTTCGAGGTAATCAGTCCCTCAACCTGGAATCGATGTGTTCAGTCCATCACTCTTGTAGGAAGTGATGGACTGGAGTGATGGACTGGAGTGATGGACTGGAGTGATGGACTGGAGTGATGGACTGGAGTGATGGACTGGAGTGATGGACTGGAGTGATGGACTGGAGTGATGGACTGGAGTGATGGACTGGAGTGAGGACTGGAGTGATGGACTGGAGTGATGGACTGAAGTGATGGACTGGAGTGATGGACTGAAGTGATGGACTGGAGTGATGGACTGGAGTGATGGACTGGAGTGATGGACTGGAGTGATGGACTGAAGTGATGGACTGGAGTGATGGACTGGAGTGATGGACTGGAGTGATGGACTGGAGTGATGGACTGAAGTGATGGACTGGAGTGATGGACTGGAGTGATGGACTGAACACATCGATTCCAGGTTGAGGGACTGTTTACCTCGAACTCCTCCTCTCCTTACCCATTTCTACTTTGTATTGGACTGATGAAGCCACTGTGTGGCGAAACGTTTCTTCAATAAAGATTCCCATATGTTGCATAAGTGTCTCAATTCTTCAACTTGTCGGTTTTCAAAACCATTCATCACATTTGTCATTGTTGTTGTTGTGGTTTATAGGGCCACTGACAGCTTACGCCGTATCAAGTCCGGTATTTATCATTATCATGTTTATCACCGGATTATTCACACTAAGCCAACCTGATAGTGTTCTTAAACACAGTAACGCGAAAGTCAATCACAGTAACGCAAAAGTCAACCACAGTAACGCAAAAGTCAACCACAGTAACGTAAAAGTCAACCACAGTAACGCAAAAGTCAACCACAGTAACGCAAAAGTCAACCACAGTAACGCAAAAGTCAACCACAGTAACGCAAAAGTCAACCACAGTAACGCAAAAGTCAACCACAGTAACGCAAAAGTCAACCACAGTAACGCAAAAGACAAATGGCTTGCGCAGTCTCCCTGGCAGTAAGCAACATTGGAAAATTATGTTTTAAGTGCTGATGGTCTGAGTATGTCTTCTTGCTGGGGTAAGAAGCTAACCTAACACTAATAAGAACAACTGCAACCATCTTGTTCCTAGACTCTTACTTGGGTTAAGAGCTGCTATCCTCTCTCAGCCTAGAGAGAGAGAGAGAGAGAGAGAGAGAGAGAGAGAGAGAGAGAGAGAGAGAGAGAGTAATCACATGAACCAGTGGGTGGAAATTGCAGTTAACGGCATTTCTGGAATGTTTATGTACATATATGTTATCCAAAAAACATACTTAACCTACAGCCTTTCAGTACTTTTAATATAACCAAATATATATATATATATATATATATATATATATATATATATATATATATATATATATATATATATATATATATATACATATATATATATATATATATATATATATATATATATATATATATATATATATATATGTGTGAATATAATGCAGAGAATTCGTAGTTTGGAAGTTAGGAGGAGGTGCGGGATTACCAAAACTGTTGTCCAGAGGGCTGAGGAAGGGTTGTTGAGGTGGTTCGGACATGTAGAGAGAATGGAGCGAAACAGAATGACTTCAAGAGTGTATCAGTCTGTAGTGGAAGGAAGGCGGGGTAGGGGTCGGCCTAGGAAAGGTTGGAGGGAGGGGGTAAAGGAGGTTTTGTGTGCGAGGGGCTTGGACTTCCAGCAGGCATGCGTGAGCGTGTTTGATAGGAGTGAATGGAGACAAATGGTTTTTAATACTTGACGTGCTGTTGGAGTGTGAGCAAAGTAACATTTATGAAGGGATTCAGGGAAACCGGCAGGCCGGACTTGAGTCCTGGAGATGGGAAGTACAGTGCCTGCACTCTGAAGGAGGGGTGTTAATGTTGCAGTTTAAAAACTGTAGTGTAAAGCACCCTTCTGGCAAGACAGTGATGGAGTGAATGATGGTGAAAGTTTTTCTTTTTCGGGCCACCCTGCCTTGGTGGGAATCGGCCGGTGTGATAATAAAAATAAAAAAATATATATATATACACGTATATGCAATAAGATCACAGTAAACAGGTGATTTCAGAATATGCAAAACAACCAAATATATATATATATATATATATATATATATATATATATATATATATATATATATATATATATATATATATATATCGAATCAACACTGTCTGGACGTATTTGCTTGGACTTCCTCCTCTTTCTGCAACATTTCAAGCTCTTGGTGATGTGATTGCAACATGAAAGGCCTAGAGCTATCATTCAACTTCCCCCATGGTTGTCACACATATACACACATGGTTTCAGGAAAGGGAAATCCTGTGTCACAAACCTATTGGAGTTCTATGACAGGGTGACGGCAGTAAGACAAGAGAGAGAGAGAGTCTTTTGACACAGTTCCACACAAGAGATTAGTGCAAAAGCTGGAGGGCCAGGCAGGGATAACAGGGAAGGCTCTGCAATGGATCAGAGAATACTTGTCGGGAAGACGACAACGAGTCATAGTACGTGACGAGGCGTCAGAGTGGGCACCTGTGATGAGCGGGGTTCCACAGGGGTCAGTCCTCGGACCAGTGCTGTTTCTGGTAAATGTGAACGACATGACGGAAGGAATAGACTCAGAAGTGTCACTGTTTGTACATAATGTGAAGCTAATGAGAAAAATTCACTCGGACGAGGACCAGGCAGAACTATAAAGGGATCTGGACAAGCTTGAGGCTTGGTCCAGAAACTGGCACCTGGAGTTCAACCACCAAGTGCAAAGTCATGAAGATTGGGGAAGGGCAAAGAAGATCGCAGACTGAGTACAGTTTAGGGGGCCAGAGACTACAAACCTCACTCAAGGAAAAGGATCTTGAGGTGAGTATAACACCGAACACATCTCCTGAGGCGCACATCAACCAAGTAACTGCTGCAGCATATGGGCGAATAGCAAACCTCAGAACAGCATTCCGACATCTTAATAAGGAATCGTTCAGGACCCTGTACACCGTGTATGTTAGGCCCATATTGGAGTATGCGGCACCAGTTTGGAACCCACACCTAGCCAAGCACGTACGGAAATTAGAGAAAATGCAAAGGTTTGCAACAAGACTAGTCCTGGACTAGGAGAGATTAAGGGAAATAAACCTGACGACACTGGAGGACAGGAGATATGATAACGACATATAAAATACTGAGAGGAATCGACAAGGTGGACAAAGACAGGATGTTCCAGACATGGGACACAGCAACAAGGGGACGCAGTTGGAAGTTGAAGACTCAGATGAATCACAGGGATGTTAGGAAGTATTTCTTCAGCCACAGAGTAGTCAGGAAGTGAAATAGTCTGGAAAGTGATATAGTGTAGGGGTAGATGTGGTGTACAGTAGTAATGTGGTGTACAGTAGTGTACACAGAATGTGGTGTACAGTGTGTACAAGTAATGGGGTTTTTCAGTAGTGTAAACAGTAATGCGGGTACAGTGGGTACACATAATGCGGTTACTTGTGAAAACAATTAAATGTGGTGTACATAGTGTCACTAAGGGGTTACAGTAGTGTACACAGTATGGGTGTACAGTTGGTCACATAATGCGTGTACAGGGTTTTCCAGAAATTGGTGTCATTGAAACACATAAGGGGTGTACAGTAGGTACACAGTAATGTGCTGTACGAAGTTAACATAATGTGGACAGTGTGTACACAGTAATGTGGTGTACGTAGTGTACGTATAAGGGTGGTGTACAATATTGTACATTGTGACTTAAATTTTTACAGTAGTGTCACAGAATTGGTGTACAGTAGTGTACAGTAGAAGTGGTGTCAGTGTGAACCCCCAAGTAAGGGGTTTAAAAAGGTGTACACAGAATGGGGTTTAAAGTAGTGTCACATATGGGGTGACGGATGTCACAGTAATGCGGTTACATATTTTACACAGTAATGGGGTTACAGTAGTGTACACAGTAATCGGTGTACAGTATTACACAGTAATGTGTTACAGAGGTACACAGTAAGCGGTGTACAGTATGTACCAAAAATGCGATTTACAGTAGTGTCACGAAATGCGGGTACAGTGGTGTACACAGTAATGTGGTTCCGTGGGTACAAAAAAAAGGGGTGCGTGGTGTCACAGAAATGTGGTGTACAGGGGTGTACACAGTAATCGGTTTCAGGGGTGTACCCGAAATTGGGTACAGGGTACACAAAAAGCGGTACAGGGGGTAAAACGTAACTGGTGTACTTTGGTGTACACTTTAATGCTTTGTCATTGGTGTCACAGTAATCGGGGTACAGTGGTGCACAGAATGCGGTGCTGGTGACCAAAATTTTTTACAGTGGTGTCACATAATGCGGTGTACAGGGGTGTACACAAAAAGTGGTGTACAGTGGTGTACACGTAATGCGGTGTACAGGGGGTTACACATAAGTGGTGTACAGTGGTGTAACAGTAATGCGTGTACATGGTGTACACAGTATGTGGTTTACAGTGGGTGTACCAGAATGGGTGTACAGTGGTGTACACAGAATGTGGTGTACATTGGTGTACCAAAAAGCGGGTACAGTTTTGTACACAGAAATCGGGTTTACATGGTGTCACAAAATGCGGTGAAACAGTGGTGTACACATAATGGGGTTCAGGGTTCACAGAATGGGGTGAAAACAGTGGGTCACAGTAATTTTGCACAGGGGTGTCACAGAAAGCGGTGTACAGTGGTGTACCATTAAGCGGGCCAGGGTGTAACAGCAATGCGGTGTACATGGTGACCGTAATGCGGGCACAGTGGTGTACACAGAAAACGGTGTACGGGGTACACGAAATGCGGTGCACGTTGTACACAGCAAGCGGTGTACGTGGGTACACGTAGCGGTGCCGGGGTGTAAAAGAAAAGGGGTGACAGTGGTTACACAGCAATGCGGTTAAGGGGTGTACACATAATGCGGGTACGTGGTGTACACTAATGCGGTGTACGTGGTGAACAGAAATGCGGTGTAATGGGTAAACAGAAAATGCGGGTCAGTGTGACGCGTAATGCGGTGTACGTGGTGTACCCCGTAAGCGG
Source organism: Cherax quadricarinatus (assembly GCF_026875155.1). Taxonomy (NCBI): domain Eukaryota; kingdom Metazoa; phylum Arthropoda; class Malacostraca; order Decapoda; family Parastacidae; genus Cherax; species Cherax quadricarinatus. The sequence goes on along the minus strand of NW_026488680.1, from coordinate 8,277 downwards.
GTACAGGGGTGCCGCAGTATTCGGGGGACAGGGGTACACGGGTAATGCGGTTACATGGTTTGTACGCAGTAATGGGGGAAACGTGTGTACACAGTAATGTTTTACATAGGTACCCAGTAATGCGGGTTTTCGGGTGTCACATAATGGGGGGTGACAGAGTGTCCGAAAATGCGGTGACGGTGGTGTACACAGTAATGGGTGTACAGTAGTGAGCAGTAATGCGGTGTACAGTGGACACTAAATGTGGTGTACGTAGTGACGCAGTAAGCGGTGTCAGTGGGTACCAGTAAATGGGTGACATTTGTACGCGTTTTTGGGTTTTAAGGTGTCACAGAAAATTGTGGTGTACAGTAGTTACGCATAAGCGGTGTACATGATGTACAAGTAATGGGGGTTTTTACAGATGTACCGTAATGCGGGTACTTGGGTTACACATAATTGGGGTACAGTGTTTTCACAGAAAATCGGTGACAGGGTGTAACACGAATGTGGTGTAAGTATGAAAACAGTAATCGGTGTAAGGGGTGTACAATTAAATGGGGACAGTAGTGTACACAAAGCGGTGACAGGTGTACACAAAATGTTGACGATTTTACACATAAGGGGTGTACAGGGGTGTACACAGTAATGTGGTGTACAGTAGTGTCACAAAATGCGGTGTACAGTGGGTACACGAAATGGTGTAACAGATTACACGTAGCTGTAACAGTGGTTGTACACTAATTGGGTGTACAGTAGTGTACAATAAAGCGGTGTCGGGTGCCCCCAAAAATGTGTGTACAGTAGTGTACACAGTAATGCGGTGTCGGGTGCACAAGAATTGGTGTACGTGTGTACACAGAATGCGGTGTCAGTAGTCACCAGAAATGTGGTTCCAGTAGTGTACACAAAAAGCGGTGTACAGAGGCACACAGTAATGTGGTGTAAGTGTGACACAGAATTTGGGGTGACTGGCACCAGAAAGTGGTGAACAGTGTGTCAAGTAATCGGGTCTAGTGCACAGTAATGTGGGTACTAGTGTCACAGAATGCGGTGTACAGTTGCACACAGAAGGGGGTGTACATGTGTCACAGAAATGCGGGTACAGTTGCCACGTAATGGGGGAAAAACAGTAGGTCACAAACGGTGTACAGTAGTGACACAGAAAAGTGGTGTACATATGTACACAGTAAGCTTACAGTATGCACACATAATGTGGTGTACATAGTGTCACTAATGCGGTGTCAGTAGTGCACACAGAATGGGGGAAAAACAGTAGGACCATTTTGCTGTTACAGTAGTGCACACATAATGGGTTACAGATGTACAAGTAATGCGGTGTACAGTAGTCACACGTAATGTGGGTACAGAGTAAAAAGGATTTTTTGGGTAGTTAGACGGGTTTTTAAATAAAATAATTCTTGGGGAGGCTTTTTAGTTTTATTTTTAAATATGGGGGTTTACACACTTGTGTTTTGTCCCCAAGGCCCGGAGGGCCATGCCCCAGGGGAGACGGGGCCCTTGTGTTTTTATGCCAGCCGCGTGTAGTGAGAGGAGGAAAGTTGGGATACTAAAGTGGGAAGGCATAGATGGCAGCCCTGGTGGCGCAAAATATGAACTAAGCTGGCAACAGCATGGCTATTGTGAGACAGTACAGGCTTTTACTACCTCGGCCACTCCCGGCGTTCCCGACGGCAATACTGGTAGTAAAAAAAACCGGTCTCTCTTGTAGGAACAGGGCACGGGAACACAAAATAAAAAACATATATAAAACTATGGACTGGAAAAAAAAAATTTCCCTACGGGGGGGAAAAAAAAAACGTGGGGGTGTGCTAAACATCGGGGTCAAAGGCGTGGGGCGCGATGGTATCATGACGCCTTCCTGCGTCGGAAGTTTCTGCAAACGGGAGACATCGCTGCGGCTGAGTGTGACGTAACAGGTAGGGTCTCCTCTGGAAACTTTGAAGCAAAATGGTAGGAGTCGTGCGGTTTTCACTCAATGGGGCACGACTGGGTGCCCTCGGTGGGGGGTCGCAAATCGGAATGGGGGGACTTCTGGCAAGCGATAGGACATCCTCGATGGTATGTCGTGGGCGTCACTGCGGGGGAGGTGGAGGGGTTGTGGAGCGAGTCGTGGCGAGAGAGGGGCGAAACATCGGGGGAGTCGTAACATCATACACCAGACGAGGAGAGAGCTAGCAGCCCAAAGGACATTTTCTTTGGCGGGTGCTCATGAGTTGTGACACGAGGTGACACAGCGCCTGCCGACGGGGCTGGCTGGGGTTGGGAGTATCATCTCTGACAGCTGGAGTTATGAGAGGTTAGCTAAGGCCCCCAGACTTGTTTTCTACATATAACTGCATTTGACGGTTGGAGGTAAAGTGAAACAAATCTCGAGGGGGAATCGTAGCAGGTAGATTTCGAACATCACGAGCGACGAGCAAAAAAGCTTTTTGTAAAAGGGGGGTATACGCTCGGGGGCGGGAAAATAGCTGTCAAACACTGGTCAGGCGGGTGACTAACACAGTGGTGTACAAGGTTGGGTGGGCCGACCTCATGGACACACGAAACTTTAAAAAACACACGCTGTAATCGGTACAACAGGGTTAAACTAGCAATGATGCTTTTCTGCGCATAAAACTGAACAAAAGACTTTCTAAAATGTGAGAACATGACTAAGAGGAATTAACACACGAATATATTTTCTCTCATTTCTCGAAAATACTGAAATAATTACTAGAACATCGATGTGACATCATGTGTGTCAGGGTGATGCGCAAGGTGACGTCGCAGAGGGCATCAAAGACATCTCGAGGGTGACGTCGGCAGACTCGTGAGGTGAGTCAGCAGACTCGGGGAGGTGCGTCAGCAGACATGTGAGGTAAAGTCGAACCATCGTGACGTCAAAAGTCGGGCAGCATCGTGGGTGGCGTCGATGTGATGGGGCAGCAGCCACGCATGAGGCCTGGGATTTTGGGTAACTCAGGGTGGCTTTGTGGTCTACGTGACCCCCCCCCCCCCCCACGTGACGTCGAAATCCACGTAGCTTCGAGTGGCCTGGGCACTCGGATACACAGCACTGGCAATAAATTTTCCGAAAAACAGAAAAAACCAGAGAGGGAGTGGGCAGTGGTGGTGGTGTATGGTAGACGGGTGAGCGTGAGGAGGGGAGCAGGGGAAAGGTGAGGAAACAGCCACTTCCTTCCTCTCCTCTCCTCCCCCACCCAAAACCCCCGTGGAGAAGCTCCCACTGGACGCAAAAATCCCCACAAAACTCTGGCTGCTGAAACAGCTGTGCTGGCTAAACAAAAAACAGAAAACCATAAAAGTGACGGAACACGGCTTGAGAAACAGCGTGGGGCTGTGGCTGGAGTCAGGGGCCCCCCCCTGTAGGTGGGGTCCTGTGACGCCACTCACAATTCTCGGGGGAAATTTCGATAAATTTGGGCGGACCCCTTTTTGTCCCTGTGTCTGGATGCTCAACGTGCGACACGACTCAGGAAAAATTTTGAGGACGGTGTTCTTGTGTAGGGTGATGAAGTGAAGGGCTTATCCCTCTCCTTCCTCTCTCCAGGGTAAACACAACGCTGCGACCACCGGGGGTACCAATAAAAAGGGGACTTTTTTGGTAGCTTAAGCGGGTGTTTAAATGATTACTTCTTCGGAGGCTTCTTATTTTATTTTTAAGTAGTGGGGGTTAAAGGCTTGTGTGTTTGTCCCCGGGCCCGGGCGGGGCCCATGCCCCGAGAGAGAGCTGGGAGTACTTGTGTCTTGATCCCGGGCCGCTGTGTGAGTGGGGGAGGCAAGTCTGGGCATATAAGAGGCAAGGCCTTGATGGCAGCACTTGAGTGGCGCGAAAAATGAAAATAAGTGGCGACAGCATGGGCTGTCTGTGCAGACAGTAAGGGTTTACAGTACGTGGTTACACAGTAATGCGGTCTACGGGTGTACACAGTATGCGGTGTACAGTGGTGTACACAGTAAGGGTGACATGGTGACACAGTAAAGCGGTTTTACAGTGGGGTACACAGTAATGGGTGACGTGGTTACCAGTAATGCGGTGTAAGTGGTGTAAACCCGTAAGGGTGCCCCGTGGGTCACGCCATGCGGTGACAGTGGTGTACACGTAATGCGGTGCCAGTGGGGTTTCCAGAAAGCGGGGCACAGTGGGGGTACACAGTAATGCAGTGCCAGTGGTTACCCAGCAAAGCGGTGACAGTGGTGTACACAGCAATGCGGGGCCCGTGGTGTACGCACAAAGCGGTGCACATGGTGTACACAGATGCGGTGTACATTGGTTTTCGCAGCAATGCGGTGTACAGTGGTTTACACAGTAAAGCGGTGTACAGTGGTGTACGCAAATAATGCGGGTACAGTGGTGTACACAGTAAGCGGTTTTACATGGTGCAGCAGTAATGCGGGGAAGTGGTTTTTACCATAATGCGGTGTACAGTGGTGCAGCAGTAATGCGGTTTTACAGTGGTGTACCAGTAAGCGGGGGTAAGTGTGACGCAGTAATGCGGTGTACGTGGTTTTACACAGTAATGCGGTGAAAAGTAGTGTCCAGTAATGCGGGTACATGGTGTAAAAGTAAAGTGGTGTCAGTAGTGTACGCAGTAATGCGGTGACAGTGGTGTAACGTAAGTTTGGGGTACAGTAGTGTACGCAGTAATGCGGTTTTACGTGGTGTACACGTAATGTGGTGTACAGTAGTGTCGCAGTAATGCGGTGTACAGTGGTTTACCAGTAATGTGGTGTACGTAGTGTACGCAGTAATGCGGTTTTTCAGTGGTTTTTACAAGTAATGTGTGGACATAGTGTACGCAGAATGCGGTGTCAGTGGTGTACACAGTAATGTGGTGTCCCCTGTGTACACGTAATGCGGTGTACAGTGGTTTTACACGTAATGTGGTGTACAGTAGTGTAAAGAATGCGGTTTTACGTGGTGACACAGTAAAGTGGTGTACGTAGTGTAACAGTAATGCGGTGTCAGTGGTTAACAGTAATGTGGTGTCAGTGTGTCCAGTAATGCGGTGTACGTGGTGTCACAGTAAAGGGTGTACAGTAGTGTACACGTAAGCGGTGTCAGTGGTGTACACGTAATGTGGGTGTACAGTAGTTAAAAGTAATGCGGGTACAGTGGTGTACACGTAATGTGGTGTACAGTAGTGTACACGTAATGCGGTGTAAAGTGGGGTACACAGTAAAGTGGTGTACAGTAGGTACCAGTAAACGAGTACAGTGGTTAACAGTAAGTGGGTACAGTAGTGTACACAGTAATGCGGTGTCAGTGGTGCACAAGTAATTGGTGTACAGTAGTGTACCAGTAAGCGGTGTCAGTGGTGCACAGTAAAGTGGTGTACAGTAGTGTCAAGTAATGGGTTCAGTAGTGCACACAGTAAGTGGTGTACAGTGTGTAACAGTAAAAGCGGTGTACAGTAGGCACCAGTAAAAGTGTGTACAGTAGTGTACACAGTAAAGCGGTGACAGTAGTGCACACAGTAATGTGGTGTACAGTGTGTACACAGTAAAGCGGGGGGTACAGTAGTGCACACGTAATTGGGTACAGTAGTGACACAGTATTTCGGGGTACAGTAGGCACACGTAATGTGGTTTTACAGTAGTGTACCCCACATAAGCGGGTACAGTAGTGCACACAGTAATTTGGTGTACGTGTGTACACGTAAAGCGGTGTACATAGTGCAACCGAATTTGGTTACAGTGTTAACCCGTAATGCGGTTACAGTAGTGCAACAGTAATGTGGTGTACGTAGTGTACACAGTTTTTAATCGGTGACAGTGTGAACAGTAATGTGGGTAAGTAGTGTACACAGTAATGGTGTACGTGTGCAACAGTAATGTGGTGTACAGGTGTACACAGTAATGCTGGTACAGTGTGCACACAGTAAAGTGGTGTAAGTAGTGTACACAGTAAAGCGGTGTACATAGTGCACACGTAATGTGGTGTACTAGGTACCAGTAATGGGTGTACAGTAGTGCACCCGTAATGTGGTGTACAGTTGCCACGAAGGGGGACGTAGTGCACCATAAGCGGGACTTTTCCACATAATCTTAATATTACACATAACTTACCCCAAATTTACAAACCATAATTCTTAATCCCCTAAAATTTTTCGGTGTACACGTAATGGGTGTAAGTGGTGTACACAGTAATGTGGTGTACATGTGTACACAGTAATGCGGTGACAGTGGTGTAACCCCCTAATGTGGTGTACAGTAGTGTACACAGTAATGCGGTGTACAGTGTGTACACAGTAAAGTGGTGTACAGTAGTGTACACAGTAATGCGGGGGGTACATAGTGTACACGTAAATGTGGTGTACGTGTGTACACGTAATGGGTGTCAGTTTTGTACCAGTAATGTGGGGTACGTAGTGTACACAGAAGTGGTGACTGTGTACACGTAAAATGGTGTACAGTAGTTAACAGCAAGTGGTGTCGTAGTGCACGTAATGTGGTGTACAGTAGTGTCACGAAAGGGTGTACGTAGTGTAAAAGTATGTGGTTACAGTAGTGTCACATAATCGGTGTACAGAGTGTCCAGTAATGTGGTGTACAGTTAAAGGGGGTACACAGTAATGTGGTGTCAGTAGTGTACACAGTAATGTGGGGTACAGTAGTGTACACGTAATTGGTGTACAGTTTGTACACAGTAATGTGGGTACAGTAGTGTACACTAATGTGGTGTACAGTATTACACAGTAATGTGGTGTACGTAGGTACCAGTAATGGGTGTACAGTAGTGTACACAGTAATGCGGTGTACAGTAGTGTAACGTTTGGGGGTTCGTAGTGTACACAGTAAGGGTGTACAGTAGTGTCACAGTAATGGGTGTACAGTAGTGTCACCAGTAATGTGGTGTCGAGTTTTACACAGTAATGTGGGTGTACAGTGGTACACAGTAAAAGTGGTGTACAGTAGTGTACACAGTAATGTGGTGTACAGTAGTGTACACAGTAAAGTGGTGTACGTAGGGTTACACAGTAATGTGGTGTACAGTGTGTACCAGTAATGTGGTGTACAGTAGGTACACAGAATGTGGTGTACAGTTGGTACCAGAATTGGTGTACAGTAGTGTACACAGTTTTGTGGTGTACAGTAGTGTACACAGTAATGTGGTGTACAGTGTGTAAAGTAAAGGGGTACAGAGTGTACAAGTAATGGGGGTGGGGACAGTAGGTTCACAGCAATGGGTGTACAATTCACGTGAAAGTTTAGACGCAGAAAACAAATGATTTTGTTTTTCCCAGCAAAAAGTGACACAGTCAAGCAACCCTTTACCACCCACACTGTGCCACCACTGTGCCCCCCACTGTGCCACTCACTGGCCCCCCACACTGTGCCCCTCCACGTACCCCCCACGCTGTGCCACTCACTGTCCCCCCACCTGTGCCACCCACTGTGCCCCCCACTGTGCCCCCCCACTGTGCCACCACTGTACCACCCACTGACCACCCACATGTACCACCCCCACTGTGCCACCATGTGCCATCACTGTACCACCCACACTGTGCCACCCACGTGCCCCCACTGTGCCCCCCACTGTGCCACCCCTGTACCCCCCACTGCACCCCCCAACTGTACCACCCACACGTACCACCCACACTGTGCCCTCCCTGTGCCACTCACTGTGCCACCCACTGTGCCACCCCCCGTGCCCCTCACTCTACCACCCCCGACCACCCCCACTGTACCCCCCCACACTGCCACCCACACTGTTTCCAACCCCCTGTGCCCCCCACTGTGCCCCCACTGTACCACCCACCTGTGCCACCCCCTGTCCCCCACACTGTCCACCCCACTGTACCCCCCACCTGGCCTCCCCTTTGCCCTCACTGTACCACCCCCACGTACCCCACACTTGCCCCTCACTGTGGCCCACGTCCACCCCCCTGTTCCATCATGTTTCCCCCCACTGTGCCATCCACATGCCCCCACTGTGCCACCCCCTGTCCACCCACACTGTACCACCCACATGTCCCTCCCCGTGCCACCCCCTGTACCACCCCACTGTACCACCCACACTGTCACCCTAGTGTGCCCCCATTTGCCACCCTGTGCCACCCACTGTACCACCCCCACGTACCACCCCCCCTGTCACCCATGTGGCCCCCACTGTGCCCACCGTGCCCCCCACTGTACCACCACATGTACCACCCCCCACTGTACCACCCATGTGTGCCCCCCACTGTGCCACCCACTGTACCACCCACGTACCCCCCACACTGACCCCCCACACTGTACCACCCATAGTGTGCCATCCCGTGCCCCCAATTC
>NW_026488674.1:0-10895 GCF_026875155.1 Cherax quadricarinatus | reverse complement strand
CCGGGGGTTTTAAGTATGACTCCTCGACACCCTTAAGATTATAATTTTTCTCTTTCATTTTTGAGAGGTAATATCTTTACAGTCACCAAGTCTATTATTTTGAAACAATATAGATAACTATTGTTTTTGTAGCATATGACTTTCTCGGTATTTTAATATTGTGCTCTTTGTACAACATTCTTTTATCTATAATTTTCCCTTGATTCTTCTGTCTGGTTCCAATGTAATTTAAAAATATATATTCAACTTGTCTAATGAGAATAAAAGAAAGTGATTGCAAGAAACAAGTTGCATATTTCTTCCCTCATTTCAATCATCTAGTTAACAATCCATTTTCTTAAGTTATCCAAGTCTTGTAGAGGTGTTCAATAATTATTATACGGATTTTGAACAGGATTACAACATATTTTCAAAAGTCTCATATACTTTTTAAAAAATTCTAACCAGAAAAGCAAATCAATTTCAAAATGTTTCACATTTTTTTATAATTCGTGTGGGATCATTTTCAACATTTTCTTCCTGTTATTCACATTGATATTTTATTTTCGTATGTTGTCTTTCATGGTCAACTGAATCCATATTTTTTGCTAATTTAAATAAAGGTGATCTGCCTAACTGTTGCTTCAGTGATCTCAATGATTATTGCAACACATAATTAGAAAATTTAATTTAATTATGTTGTTAGAAATTAGGTTTTTAAAGTTTTAGTAAATCTGACAACTTAATTAAACACCCAGAAAATTCCAAACTTAGTGCATGTTTTTATGTGTGTGTGTGTGTGTGTGTGTGTGTGTGTGTGGGTTGTGTGTGTTGTGTGTGTGTGTGGTTGTGGGGTGTGGGGTTGTTGGTGTGTGTGTGTGTATGTGAAATGTATGTGTGTGTGTGTTGTGTGTGTGTGTGTGTGGGGTGTGTGAGTGTGTATGTGTGTGTGGTGTGTATGTGTGTGTGTGTGTGTGAGTGTGTATGTGTTGTGTGTGGTATGTGTGTGTGTGTGTGTGAGTGTGTATGTCTGTGTGTGTGAAATGTGTGTGTGTGTGTGTGTGTGTGTGTGTACTCACCTAGTTGTACCCCACCTAGTTGAGGTTGCGGGGGTCGAGTCCGAGCTCCTGGCCCCGCCTCTTTACTGTTCGCTACTAGGTCACTCTCCCTGACCGTGAGCTTTATCATACCTCTGCTTAAAGCTATGTAGGGCTCCTGCCTCCCCCTACATCATTTCCCCAAACTATTCCACTTACTGACTACCTGTGGCGAAAAATACTTCCTAACACCCCCTGTGATTCATCTGTGTCTTCCAGCTTCCAACTGTGTCCCCTTGTTACTGTGTCCAATCTCTGGAACATCCTGTCTTTGTCCACCTTGTCAATTCCTCTCAGTATTTTGTATGTCGTTATCATGTCCCCCCTATCTCTCCTGTCCTCCAGTGTCGTCAGGTTGATTTCCCTTAACCTCTCCTCGTAGGACATACCTCTTAGCTCTGGGACTAGTCTTGTTGCAAACCTTTGCACTTTCTCTAGTTTCTTTACGTGCTTGGCTAGGTGTGGGTTCCAAACTGGTGCCGCATACTCCAATATGGCCTAACGTACACGGTGTACAATGTCCTGAATGATTCCTTATTAAGATGTCGGAATGCTGTTCTGAGGTTTGCTAGGCGCCCATATGCTGCAGCAGTTATTTGGTTGATGTGCGCTTCAGGAGATGTGCCTGTTGTTATACTCACCCCAAGATCTTTTTCCTTGAGTGAGGTTTGTAGTCTCTGGCCCCCTAGACTGTTCTCCGTCTGCGGTCTTCTTTGCCCTTCCCCAATCTTCATGACTTTGCACTTGGTGAGATTGAACTCCAGGAGCCAATTGCTGGACCAGGTCTGCAGCCTGTCCAGATCCATGTGTGTGTGTGTGTGTGTGTATGTGTGTGTATGTGTGTGTATGTGTGTGTGTGTGTGTGTGTGTGTGTGTGTGTGTGTGTGTGGTGTGTGTGTGAGTGTGTGTGTGTGTGTGTGTGTGTGTGTGTGTGTGTGTGTGTGAGTGTGTGTGTGTGTGTATGTGTGTGTGTGTGTGTGTGTGTGTGTGTGTGTGTGTGTGTGTGTGTGTGTATGTGTGTGTGTATGTGTGTGTATGTGTGTGTTGTGTATGTGTGTGTGTGTGTGTATATGTGTGTGCGTGTGTGTGTATGTGTGTGTGTGTGTGTGTGTGTGTGTGTGTGTGTGTACTCACCTAATTGTACTCACCTAATTGTGGTTGCAGGGGTCGAGACTCAGCTCCTGGCCCCGCCTCTTCACTGATCGCTAACTGGGTCCTCTCTCTCTCTGCTTCCTGAGCTTTGTCATACCTCTCTTAAAACTATGTATGGTTCCTGCCTCCACTACTTCACTTGCTAGGCTATTCCACTTGCTGACAACTCTATGACTGAAGAAATACTTCCTAACGTCCCTGTGACTCTCTGAGTCCTTTCAGCTATCCAGTTGTGAACCCCTTGTCCCTGGGTTCCCCTCTCTCTGGAACATCCTATCATCTGTCCACCTTGTCTATTCCCCGCAGTATCCCTTGTATGTCCCGTTATCATGTCCTCCCGTGACCCTTCTGTTTCCCTCCAGTGTCGTCAGTCTGGGAACTCTAGCCTTGTTGCAAACCTTTGTACTTTCTCTAACTTCTTGACGTGCTTGACCCAGGTGTGGGATTTCCATAAACTGGTGCTGCATACTCCATATGGGCCCTAACATACACATGTACAGTGTCTTGAACTATTCCTTATTAAGTATCGGAACGCTATTTCTCAGGTTGCCAGGCGCCCCGTATGCTGCAGCATTTATTTGGTTGATGTGTGTCGTCCGGGTGTTGTGCTCGGGGTTTATGGTCAACCCCAAGTTCTTTCTCCCTGAGTGAGGTCCCTGTATCTTTGTCCACCTACCTATACTCTGTCTGTCGGTCTTTCTTTGCCCCTCCCCAATCTTCATGACTTTGCATTGGCTGGATTGAATTCGAGAAGCCAGTTACTGGACACATGTCCCCAGCTCTCCAGGTTTCCTTTCAGTCCTGCCTCATCCACGTCCGATTTAATTCTTCTCATCAACTTCACATCACTGCGAACAGGGGACACTTCAAGTCTATTTCCTTCATCAAATGTCCGTTTCACATATATCAAAAATAGCACTGGTCCCTAGAACTGACTCCTGTGGACCCCGCTCGTAACAGGGCGCCCACAGTGATGCCTCTTCACGTACCATGACTCGTTGCCCTGCCTCCCTGTCCCAGGTATTCCTTATCCATTGCAGTGCCCTCCCTTTTACATGTCCTGATCCTCCAACTTCTGCACTACATCTCTTGTGGGAACTGTGTCAAAGCATTCCTGCAGTCTAGGAAAACGCAATTCTCTACCCACCCCTCTCTCTCGTGTCTTACTTCTGTTACGTTGTCATAAACTCAACGCAGGAGGTTTGTGATACAGGAATTTGCCTTCCATGAACCCAATGCCTGGTTTTCAATTTATAATCTTGTTTCCCTTTCCAGGTGATCGACCACTCTCCACCTGATAATCTTCTCCATGACTTTGCATACAATACATGTCAGAGACAACAGGTCCTGTATTGAGGGTGCCCTCGTTTCTGTTTCTTTCTTAAAATAGGGGACTATTATAGGTCTGACCTTTTCATTTCTCAGGTAGTTGCCCAGTTTTTTCAAAGGATGTGTTGAAGATTGGTGGTTAGAGGCACGCACAGCATTCCTCTGCTCCTTCTCTAAGACCCATGGGAGATGTTGTCCGGTCCCATCGCCTTTGAGGTGGTCAAGGCCACTTAAGAGTCTTTCTTCACCTCCCTCCCTCAGTTGTTTGTTATGTCAATCCAACACTTGTTGGTATATTCCCCTCTTGAGTTTCCGTTCTGTGCTGTCTTCCCACAGCCCTTCCTGTCTCACTGTAAAAACTTTCCTTAAATCTCCTGTTCAGCTCCTCACATATCCTCCTGATCATTTCTTGTGAGGGTTCTCTCTTTCTCCACCTTCTGTCCCTTAATCTATTCAACTAGTCTTTGACAGTTGTCTTCCCCCGATGTGGCTATACAACAGTTTTCGGGTCAGTCCCTTGATTCTCGATCTAATGGCATTTTCATACTGGTCGCTGGCCTCCCTCCTTACTGTTGCAAACCATTCCTGGCTTCTGCGACTGATCGCCCTATTTCGTGTGTTCTCATGCCTTCTGTACTTTTTCCATTCTCTATTGCACTTCGTTTTTTGCCTCCTTACACCGTCGGGTAAACCAGGGGCTCGTTCCGGTCTTCCCGTTGTTACTGTTGCCCTTGGGGAATAAACTTTTTCCACTGCCTCCTTGCATTTGTTTTACATATTCCATCATTTCATTTTACTGGCTTTCCTGCCAGTTCTCTGTCCCATCTGGACCACCTCTCCGCAGGAAGTTCTTCAACCCTATGTAGTCCCCTCGTTATAGTCAGGCTTTTTCCATTCAACTCCTGTTATTCTCACCACTTGCGCTCTATGTATTCAAAACACAGAACCACGTGGTCGCTAGCTCCTAGGGACCTCTCATACTTTGATGTCCTCAATGTCTGAGCTGCCCAGGTGAACACAAGGTCTCAATTGCTGGTTCATCTCCCTTCTCATCGCCACTCTGGTAATGTCCTTAACATGTTTGCATGAGGTTTTCCCAGCACTACATTGCAAACTGATTGGCTTACCAAGCAGGTAAAAAAACAGTGCTGTTAAAATATCCAGCACAGTCGACCCTACAAGAAACCAACCTACTAAAAACATCTATTTCTAAAAAACAGATGTTACCGTCAATGAGTGCCTTACCAAAACAAGACAAATAAAACCTTCTTTTATGCTAAGAAAATTGCGCTATCCAAAAAAAATCCAACCATGCTTATGTGAGGGAAGGGAAAAATAGCAGTTAGGAAAACAGCCCCACCTGGAAAGAGCTACTTCAATCTCTAACAGACATGCGACCTTAAAACATTCCTAAGAGAGGCTGGACTAACAGAATCAAGTAAAGTGCAGATAATACCCATAGTCCACCGTTAGTGTTATATTGGTATCATAAATTTTGTGTGCCCCCCCTAAAATTCTAATACTCCAACTACTTTTGATTGTCATTGTTGTTATTCAACGACCATTCTACCTCATAGTCTTATTTGTGTTTAATATCTACGGAAATCTATCTCCTTTTACAACTTATCACAATCACTGTTTCCATCTTATTTTAATTATAAACTAACATAACTTTCTTCAATAATTCTACCTCACTTTAAAAAAACTCAATTGCCCCAATTTATTCTAAAATCCCTATTATTGCCCAATTTTAAACTTTAAACTATATTGATCAAACTTATTGTAAACTTCTTTTTAATTGACCTATTTTATTCCATACTTTTGTAAACTAGTATTTTCACCTACAAGCGTTTCTATTAATCCTGTCTACCTCTTACTAGCATATTATAAACCAAGTCATTCCATTTTTATTTTTATCATTTTTTTTTATTATTATTTTGCTACCTTATTTGGTGGTATTTTAAATCCAGTCAATTTAAATCAAATTATACTCTAATTCCTGTAAACAACTTATATAAGACCTTAATGCAATTACAATTGAGAGAGTCTTAGTTCCTTTATTATATTATTTGATTAATCACAGTTTTACTCTAGCTCATTCTAGCTCAATACATAGTCAATACCAAATTTATTTATATAGACCATAAAAAAAAAGGTGCAATTACTAAGTGAGAGATGGTGCTATTTTTAATTTGTATTTTATATTATATAGACTAAAACCAAGTTGTACTATAGCTCTTTCTAGCTCAATACATATCAATACCAAATTCACTTAATATTAGACCATAGTGCAATTACTAGTGAGAGACTAGGTGGCTATTTTTAATTTGTATTTTTAATATTATTAGATTAAAAAACCTAGTAATTTAGACTCATTCTAGCTCAAAACATAGACTCCACAAAAGTCATTATTAGCCTTAGTGCAATTAAAGTGAGAGTCCCCTTGTTCTATTTTTAATTTGTATTTTTATATTACTAGTTTATACCAAGTTGTACTTTGTCATTCCAGCACTACACATAGACAACATCAACTTCATTTATGTGTAGTAAGTGACTATACTCCTATACATGAACGCAAAATACTCTAGCTATATATACTGTCCAAACATTCCTACCACTACAGATATCAGTACTAGAACTCAACCACACAACCTCAGTATATAATAACCCATAATATTAATACCTAGAAGATGATGATCACGTTGACCCATGATCAAACCTCCATAATCTGACACCCAATCCAAAAACCTATTGGAAAGTAACTGCCTTATACACAGCAACACACAGCCACAACAATCCTAAACAATGCTAAAAAGTCTATCAGTACTTAAAACTACAACATCAGGTCCCATAAGGCAAACACTATGATGACCAACTGGCAAACCTTGAAGCACTAAAGACAACCCTCTCCTGCATTATACTTATTGAACCAGGCTTAAACAGGACACAATAGATATCTAAACCCTCTAACCAGGATACACAGCAATTCACAACTGCGACCAAACCAAGTTTGGGGTGGTATTGCAATCTATTACTCTAACCAATTATCTTGTCTAGCAATACCCCCCCACTTGCTTTAGTGATGAATATGGGAATACATTATTGCTAATTTTTACTGTACTGTAAAAAAAACTTAAGACGCCAATAACAATCGTTGCCATTTTACCGAATACCACAACAAACATCCCAAATTTCAGTGAGAAATTAAAGTTCCACTAATAACAAACAGACAATGAATAAGCCCAACCTTCTCTTAGCCTGAGACTTCAACATCACCGCCCCCCCCCCTTGGCTTACTGAGATGATCAGCCTGTAACTGATTTCTCAACAATATGAATCAACACACTTAATCATACCAACAATAACTAAACCAACAGCTCACTGAGACAAGTGCAACCTAAATAGACCACATATGGACCAATATACTAGCCCCCATTAAATCAGGGATATCACAGATAGCAACAAACAGACCACTACCCTACCTTCCTCATGACAAACATTGAAACACCACTTGAATACAACAAAGTCCTCATTTAGACTCCAATGACGAGGCTCAGTAAGGAAGTTCACAGCTGACCTATGAGACTGTTGATTGCCCTACAAACAATCTACAGAATTCTCCAAGCCAATTGGTATTGATGACTGGACAGACATTTTTTCTTAAACATTACTATAGACTATACAACAAACATTGGTCCTATAAAAACAAAACGGAATCACAAACAAACCGGCTTGGTTGCCCATGGCTAATCCACACACCATGCTTGAAATCCATTGACAAGAAACACCAATATGAAAAGCAATATAGACAGGGCTTAATACCAAAGATACCTTAAATAACACTATTCATCAGCTCTCACCCAAAGTAATAAAGAAAGAGCCAAACAACTATACTACTCCCAGTAAGATTCACAGACACTAGAGGAGAATATTAAAAAACGACCCTGGAAAACACTCTCTCAGATTCTAGGGACCCCACAAACTAAGATAAACCAAGAATAATTGTTCTAACTAAACCTAATGAAACATACCACTACAGATCCCACTGACACAGCTAACAAGATAAACGACTTTCTTCTCAACATAGGAATCTAATCTCGCCCAGTAAAATCCCACATACCAATGTCCATGCCGGGAACTACCTAGATGGAATTTTTTCCCTAATTCCTTCTATCTTGCACCAACTGAGCCCACGGAAGTCATTGGAGATTATAAAGCCACTTAAAAATAACTCTGGGAATCTTCCATGTCCCACATTTACTGTACAAGCGAAAGCGGCCCAAGTCCTTTCGCGATGCAATTTCATTACATTTTTAAACAAGTCACCTAGAACTAGCACCGACCTCCCGAAACTACCTCAAGATGGCAAGGGTTAAAACCAATACATAAAGGTGGTGACCCTATACAGACTTAAACAACTAAGGGCCAATATCTAACTTACCATTGCTAACCAAAATCTTTGAGAAACTTCGTGCACAGGAACGTATTCATTTATAACGGCTCAAAACATACTCAACTCTCAACCCCTGCCAGTTTGGATTCAGGAAAAATAAAAGCACTAAGAATGTCAATCATAAAAATGCTAGATTGCTTTAACACAGCGTTGGAAAATAGGAATATCCACTAGGAATTTTATTTTTTTTTTATAATTGACCTGAAGAAAAGCTTGTTGACACAGTAGACCACGACATCCTACTCCACAAACTTGATCATTACGGTATAAGAGGCCATGCGCTTGCTTATTTCAAATCTTACATTACTAATAGGTATCAGTACGTCACCATTAAAGACACAGCATCAGCAACACGGCCATTTGATACTGGAGTTCCGCAGGGAAGTGTCCTTGGTCCCCTGCTCTTCCTCATATACATCAATGACCTTCCAAACGTATCCCAACACCTGAAACCCATTCTCTTTGCTGATGAATTGTGAGCCTCAGCATACAGGTCAGCAGCCTCAGCAACTTCCTCAGCTTTAATCAGGTTACGT
The DNA here is from genome assembly GCF_026875155.1 of Cherax quadricarinatus. Lineage (NCBI taxonomy): Eukaryota > Metazoa > Arthropoda > Malacostraca > Decapoda > Parastacidae > Cherax > Cherax quadricarinatus. The sequence continues at coordinate 2,349 of NW_026488674.1, read as the reverse complement.
TCTCTAATGAATGTCCGTATCTGGTGAGGAAGAGCTGTCAGGAACTGGTCAGCAACCATGAAATCTCTAAGAGATTCATAACTGTGATCAATTCCTGAACTCTCTATCCAAAAGTCGAACAAACGAAAGAGTGTTACTTGTAACTGCTGAAAGTTCTGGCCAGGCTGTAAGGTGTCATACCTGAAATCTTTCCTGTAAGAATTAGTGTTTTTTTGATATGCTTTAAGGATTGCCTTCTTTAGTAGGTTATAATTAACATATGATTGTATCCAGCGACAAAGTTGCATAGATATTCAAAGCAGTACCCAGAAAAAAACATTCCTACCTGGCTACCCAGGTGTCAGCAGGCCATTACAGAGGGTAGCGGTATTTCAAACTATAATTGTATGAAGTTATGTCTTCCCCCTCTGTGAAAGGGAGGGTAAATTAGGTGTTTGGAAATAGGGTGCTACTAGCTACATGATGTTCAAGTACTCGTCCTTCCTCTAATTGTTGTGTAAAATGTTAAACTTTTTTATTCTCTAATTTCAAGGCGAGATTTTTCGAGCGTCGCGATCTTTTCTCTCTCTATTAACTCAAGTTCTCTAGCTTTTTCGCTCCTCACGTTCTCTATTTTTTTTCCTCAGCTTCTCTAATCTTGGGCTCTTTCCTCTCAAGTTCTCTAATTTACCCTGTTCCTCAAATTAATAATCTCCTTTATTGGCCTAAAAACGTTTTGGGTTTACCCCTTTGAGGATGAGTGCTTTGTGTAATGTGTCAGCATCCGCTGGATCTTTGTATAAAGTGTCAGCATCCTGCTGGATCTTTGTGTATTGTGTCGACCCTGGGTCTTAATTTGATTGCAGATTTTAGGTCCTCTGTAGAGCGAAGTTGCAGTAACTGTCAGCTCTGTCAGCTTGAGGGGTTTGGGGTTTCCCTTTTGGGAACTCTCTGGGGCTTAGACATCATTTGTGCACAAAATATTGTTTTTTGGGTTAAATGCACATTTCCCGTGGCAACCTGACAGCTGATCATGGTAAGTTCCATGGTTTTGGGTGTGAGGGGAAGTTACTGGGAACTGACATAACCGTGACATTGCGGACATCAGGGCATGGGGGGGGGCCGCTAGTGGCGGGATGGGTTTGAGGGCTGGCCCTGGCTTTAAAAATATTATAAATAATCTATTCAAGTAAAAGTTCCGGGGCTGGGTAAAATTTGGGATGTTCCTTACCCGGTTGTCTCTTTCCCCATCGAAAATGGGTGCCTGGTGTTAGTGGACTGGGGGGGGTCGTCCTGGGACAAAAAATAACTAATTGCGGGAAATCTGTGCATAATAATGACTTTCTATAAGTAGTATGTCACTGATGTCAGCTATGGGTTTTAAACCTTTACAGTCCTGTACAAATAAATATTATTTTTATATTTCTATTATTCTCTTTACAAAGCCCAGCAATACAACATATTCTTCCCCCTCACAACAGCCAACAATAGCAACAATTCTTTCCCGTCACAACACTCAAAAATGAACTATTCCCCCGTCACAAAAAGCTCAACAATAGAACAATTTTTCCGTCACAACGCTCAACAAACACATATTCTTCCCGTCACAACAGTTCAACAATAGAACATATTCTTCCCCTCCAACAGTCAAAAAATAGCAACTATTCTTCCCTCCAACAGCCAACAATAGCAAAATATTCTTCCCGTACAACAGCTCAACAATAGCAAAATCACCAGGGTGCAAAATTCTTCCCTTTTTATTTTTTTTTTTTAAAAGGAAGAAACTTTAGTTTGCCCGATGTCCAGCTCAAGGTGGATAAAAAGTAAGCTTTGGTGGCCACAAATCCCCCATCAAAAAACTACAGCAACATACGATGCTAACAACACCCAAAGAAACTACAACAACAACTATGATTGAACATTTAAAATGGTTAAAATACCACAGGTTGTTAGGGGAAAACACATATCAACAGTTAGGTATCTTTATTTCGAAAGTTTCGTACACAGTAGGCTTCTTCATCAGTACAAAAAGCTGAAAAGCAAAGTCTTAAAAACGGTAATCAGTCCCTCACCCCTTAAAGTTTTGAGGGGGGTCGTCCCTCAGTCTGGAGAAGAGCATTGTTCAAAGTTTTAAACAATTTGGAGTGAAGTTACAGGATAGAGCCTTTAAAAGCGCCAGGGGTAGACGTAGGTCATAGAAGAGGGAAAATCAGATGTTGGGGGGGTCAGGTCCCTCTCAAATCAGCGTTCTCCTAGTGGAGTTGTAGAAGTTGATTTCAGGTCTGTCCCCAAAATACCCTTTGTTCGTGTTGACAGATTGAACATTAAAATGGTATAAAATACCGACAGGGTTGTTAGGTAAAACCAAAC